>JBAMBJ010002126.1:0-203192 GCA_037043495.1 Drosophila recens
ACCAAGGATTACACCATCACCGATGAAATGCTGTGCGCTGGCGTTGAGGAGGGCGGCAAGGATGCTTGCCAAGGCGACTCCGGCGGACCATTGACTGTGGAGGGCATTTTAGTTGGCATCGTGTCCTGGGGCGTTGGCTGTGCCCGCGAGGGATTCCCCGGCGTGTACACGAGCGTCCTTCATCACACCGATTGGATTGAGGAACAGGCCGCACCTTATTTGTAAGAAATTAAGGGCAACCACTTGATTAACAGCAAACGAACAAATTAAGCGAACAAATTAACATTTTAATTATATTATCTATTATACAAATAACTATCAATAAAACGAGCATTGAAAAATTATTTATTTGAACTTACACTTGAAATTAACAGTCATCGCATTCAAGGTGGATTTATACCTGGTGATGTATTCGCTCGACGTGCCCTCTTTTTCGGGGCGGAAACGTCATTACGAAAGCAAACATCGTAGTAAGCGGTTGTATTAAATTCTCTAAAAAATGTCCCTTGTGTGAAAAATACATATGCCGCTCGAACGCAAGTCGTTTGGTTTGTGTTTCCAGAGATATGAAAAAGAGACAAATAAATGCAACAGGAACTGTGCACTGTGCACAGGTATAAATCCACCTTGATCGCATTTTTCGCATAAGGTTGGCAGCATCTTTTCAGTATTTTTTTTATTTGGTATTTTAAGGCATGGATATTTCTGGTTTTGCCAGACGGTCACATTGTCTTCGAGAAAACTCGTGAAAACAAAAAATTTCACAAAAAAAGAGCGACGGAAAAAATAAAATTTAATTATTGCAAGCAAAGTAAACAACAACAATAAAGAAATATGTCACTATTCGGTGCGTTAATGGGTGATTTCGATGATGATCTCGGATTCATGAAGTAAGTTCAAAGTTTAAATGCTTCTCGTGGCCCTAATTGCTGCTGTTTTCGGGGCGTGGAAAAGTTGTGTGTGATGGAAGTGTGAAGAATATATGTAGTACCTACCTACCCAAAAGTTTAAAGTTATAAGTTTACTGGAAAATTCAGGTTGTGCGGTTTCAGACTTAAATGCATTATTCAGTTGGGGCTCCGTTGGACAGCGCAAAGCCAATGTGCATTTGCTAGTGTGTGTGTGTGTCTGTTTGCAAATTTTACACAATACATACAACGTAGTTTTTCGCTGGCTGTTTACGTGTGTGTGCGTTTTGTGTGTGTGTGTGTGCGCAGCATGCCATCGTAAAAGCAGCAGGAAGAAAAAAATCGTGAGGGCACGTAATTAATCGATTATTTCGATTGCTCATTCACGGCAGCCTATTTTCAATAACATTAGTTTTGGTTGTCAACTAACAAAAAAAAACAGATATAAATCAGTATATTATAGTAGCTAGTAAAATTTGATTAAATTATTGTCGGTTTAGTGTCGCTTTACCATAAAAAGTGACTTAAATCAGTAATTTGAATTTTGTTTTCCATTTTCTTTTATGCTTGATCAAATTTGAAGAAATGCATTCATGCCCACACACACACATACATACGTGTCTGGCTTAATTAATGTATTACAACAGAGTTGCCACTTGGCTGAAACAGACAAACAGCTGTTCGACTGAATAAACAAAGTGTCAATCGATTTATTTACATGGAAAATAAATCAGTAGTGCCTTGCTAAATTCGTATAAAGTAATGATTTGCTTCAGCTTTTCGTATTTTAAATATTCAGTCTAGTTTATTATACCATTTTGGCATATAATACCTATATTGTAAGGTTATGAAACGAAAGCGGAATTCTCAACGCAAGAAAACTTCCCAGAATCAAGAAATGGATCGAAAGTTCGCTTCATCAATATCAATCGGCGCATTTCAATAGATTAATATAATTTTTGCTTTGTACTTACAGTAACCACATGAACCATCACATGAACGCCATGAATATGCAGATGCGCTCGATGAACCGCTTGATGAACTCGTTCATGCCCGATCCATTCAGCATGCTGGCACCATCACCATTCGATCCGGGCTTCCAGCAGGGCGCACTTATGGAGCGCAGCCAACAGGCAATGGCTCCCATGGGTGGCGGTCTCTTTGGATTCCCACCCATGCCCACATTTAATCGTTTGCTTAATGCCGGTTAGCATGACTTGAAGTTTATTCTAAAAATGGAATAACTTAATTTGCATTTCGAATTCCAGATATTGGTGCTCCTAGTGGCGCTTCATTTTGCCAGAGCAACGTAATGACCGTGTCCACGGGTCCCGACGGACGTCCACAGATCTATCAGGCCAGCAGCAGCACCAAAACTGGACCGGGAGGTGTGCGTGAGACACGCAAGACCGTTCAGGATTCACGTACGGGCTTTAAGAAAATGGCAATTGGCCATCACATTGGCGAGCGTGCGCACATTATTGAGAAGGAGCAGGATCTGCGCTCGGGCCAATTGGAGGAGCGCCAGGAGTTCATCAATCTGGATGAAGAGGAGGCCGAACAGTTTGATCGCGAGTTCACAACACGTGCCACACGCGGTATTATGCCACATGGCGGCTCTCGAGGCGGCATGCAGGCCATACAAGGAGTTCATCCAGCTCCAGCCACATCGACTGTCACCATTGAGCCACTAGACGACGATGATGATGACGATTGTGTGATCCAGGAGCCATCGCGCTCAGTTCGACAATTGCCCGCTCTGCCAGCGCCGCCAACAGCTTCACATAACAGGTGAGCTTTTTACGGGCAAACAATATCCTCACTCAGTCCGTCCCCACAGGTTTAAGCGTCGTATTTATTGAGCTGCGTAAGATTAGCTTCCGTTTGACCACTAACAAATTTGGCCTCTTAACAACTCGCAAAAAATAATTGTATCATGGATATGTCTGTTGTGGCTGTTAATGTAATTTCTAACAGTGCTGGTAACAGCATGCGATAACTAACATAGTTAATGCAATTATTTAACTACTTTGATATGGTACAGTTCACAGCGGGCATATCCAGATGGAAGAGTTAGGCTGTTCCCTTTTTTGTACCCTTTTTGTGACAATGACCGCTAAATTAAACGTTTGTATTTACTTGCAGATATAATAATTACTAAATCAAGCAAAGTACATACAGTATATTTTACTATATAAATATATATATATATCTCAGAGTCAATGCTAAAAACAAAATCAATTGCATATATATAATTATAAATTTCTGCTTTTACATTCCTACTACGTTAAATACTAAAAAAGATAAATCAAAAAAGAGAACAATTTTGAGGTAGGCGGCAAGCAATTTGTAATTCTACTTTATTTCTTCCATATTTTGCTTTTGATTGACTTACCAATTTGCAAATCAATTAATTTTGAGTATCTAATTATTATTTGATTGTTTTGATTCACTCATTTGTTCATATGCATTCATAAATTACATACTACATATATGTAAATAGTATGTTGTTCATAAATTTCTAATCGCGTTACGTTAATGGGTTTGCTACGCTAACGTCATCTACTACCAATAGTAACACAAAGACATACGCCAAACGTTTTGTTGTAATCTCTTTTAAATTTTCTTCGAATCGATTGCATACGACGACAACAACAACAACAACAGCGACACAGCAGCAGCAGCAACAACAACTACAGCGACAGCAGCTACGTCATCGCCTACAGTCTACGACGTAACAAATAACAACAACAACTATTTGGGCGCTGGAAATTTATCGTCCTCGCGTCGCGCCTACTTGCGCAATGCTCAGCATTTGGCCACGCCCCGTCGCCCGCTACGTACGCCTTCCTCGTCACCGCTGGCCACCGTCTCCAGCGCTAGTCACAGCATTGCCGGCACGCCAAGGTTTGTTCGCATAAGCAAAACAAGACATCATCAGCAACAACAACCAAATTATAAATATAACCCGTAAATAGGCCCCAGAGACATGCCTAGTTTCTATATATGCAATCTATATTCATATGTATACCAAACCCGTCAAATTCCAACGATTTTCCACAGTTTTCTATATTTCTGTTAAATTAACGGCTGTCTCCCCCAATACGTTATGTTATCGTTACGTTATTTGGCTGTTATCCCAATTGAGCTGCTTTCCTGCTAAAACTTTGAAAAAAAAGAAGAAATTTTAGTCAATTTAATCGCCATAGTTTTAACACTATATGATAAACATACGTTATTGCAAATTTATAACTTAATTAACAACTTATCGCTCTATTTCTCTCTCCTCTCTTCAAAAATGTATTTTATTTAAAATGCAGAGATTGGCGTTTATACAATTCACGTTTCTATCGCAAGTAGAAACATTTATGCATAGTACCAATGTCATGATCAATAATTAATACATAAAATAAATCTATATGCAATATATATATATACAATATCACTACGTAATTGAGCAACGATCAGCAATGTTAGACGCGCTACGTCAACGTAATCACATCCACTACTAACCTGTCACGGCGATTTTCCGACGACACCCAACTCTCTCTCTCTCTCTCCGCCCGCCTTGATATCATCGCTGCGACGCTACGCATCATCGTTACGTCACACATCTCAGCTACGTCCACGTCGTTACGTGCCACATGTTACGTGTAAGGCCGCCCGCAAATCCAGCTATGTACATAAAACTACTACTACTACCCACTACTACACACATTCTCTATATAGTACATTTTCAATTAAATAAGGCGACGATTACGTTATCAGCATGTCACAATTGTCTTATTTGCGTATTACGTAAGCCTGAATTACCTGACAACCAAATACCAAAAATACTACATTCCAAATACCAGACTAAATGAAAAATTAGTACTATTCCTGCTGTTACCGTTGAAAAAGAGCAACATGTGTGAATATCATTTGTCACTTATTTTTTTTAAGTTGCCTTTTGACAAATTCCATTTAGTTTTTCGTTTAACTTATGCATATAATCATCGTTACGTTACGCTACGCTACGTCACAATTCAACGCTTAATTGGTCAACGTTACACATTTTCTACGTACTACAACAAATTAACGTGACAACGCCGAACGACGCTTATCAAAATTCTAACGTTGTTGTTGTTGCTGCTGCCGCTGCGATTTGCGTTATTTGGTTGTCTTAACGAAGAACCGCAACAACACATTAACTACTGCGTACCTTAACACATCACAACATAACGGTGTTTGACCGAAAAAACCCCGCCTGCCCAGCCCACCATCCAAGCTTATGCCTCTCTCAAAAACTCATTACAACAGCAAAAACAATCTCTCATTCGAATAACATGCATTCTCTCGCTCGCTCGCTCTCTCTCATCATTTTACAATTACAATTTACGTTCAAATTGGCCTATGTACGAATGATTATATTTTCTCTATAAACCTTTTACGTTGTCATATTTTTTACGTATTGTGTGCGCTACGTCGTTAACTAAGATAATGTCGAGTTATTAATGAACTTTTCTCTTTTCGCCTGCCTCATCTACAGCATACATCCACATCCTTATGCTGCAAATCACGCAGCTGCACGTCGCCAGCAGCGTCTGAAGCATCATCATCAAGGCAACGGGAATGTCAACGCGAATGTCAACGGGGGAGGAGCGGAGGATGCAAGTGAGCCGCGCACCAAATCCGCCAAACGGAACAAACCTCAATAATATGATATGAGGGGGGAACAAATAGCACACACATATACCTACAATACATACACACACACACAAACACACGCCCACGCAAACAGTTAATTAATTAAGTCTCCAATTGCAAAGCTCCAGAAAAAAATACACACACACAAAAATATTCAGTTATTACGTTATTTCTTTATTTTATACTACGCGTCTTACGATTTTTGGTCAGGCCAATCCAAAAATCAAAGGACGCTTTTCAAGTTAATTTAACCAGCTTTGGACCAAAATTTATTGCACAGTTTATGCACATCGGCTTGCTAAACTGCGATAGAATTTCAATCGATCAATTATCGATATATTTTGCTTGATTGACAGGCAACTGATCACACCTACACTGAGACACACACACACACACACATACAATAATGCAATATTAATGCAAATTTTTAGTTGTATTAAAAAAACGGCACTAATATGGAAATTTGGTCGTTTTGGAATATTCTCAAGATTTTAGTTAACTATTACTTACTAGAGTATAAGCTTTAAATTTTGCAGCCTAAACTACATGCATACATACTTATAAATAAAGTAAAAATAAAATGAAGAGAACCCAATACATATGTAATTATTAAGGCATAAGTAAATGTTGATGTGAATTTAATTAAACGAAAATACACACATAGTAAACTGGAAACAAATGATTGATTATTTTTAATTCCTACTACTTATTTAATGTGCCCCCCTCCCCCTCCTAGTTGTCCCGCCCCTAATCGACCATTTCCATCTGAGTCTCTTCGGATTCCCGCCAATTGCGTTGCACCATTTCCACCAATTGCTTCCACATGAGGGTGCGTCGCACGTAGTTTGGAGCTTTTGGAGCCGATTTCCTTCGATCCTTCTGAATTTTCTGAACATAATAGCGCTCATCCTTTGAATTGAAAATTTTGCTCGGAGCATTTCTGGCCTTATGTAGGGTTCCATTCTCGCGGAAAAAATTTGTAAATGATGCTCTGGACTATAGAATCACTAAGTCCAAACATCTCACCAATTTTCCTGAGCCAGTGGCTCCTTTTAAAGTGGCTGGGAACAGTTTCTCGCTTAAAACTGCACTGCTTGAAGAATGGGCCACAAGTGGCCCTAAAGTTGGTCGAATCCATGCCAAAAAGGATAGAAATGGTGGTTGACCAAAGGGATAGTCATGCCTAGTACTTATTTTTGTAATTTTATTAAAAATTATGTTTTAACATTTTTTTTTCTCAAGTGGTTGAAATAAGCTGTGGCCTTTTTTTTTTGGCTCATTTTTTAGTTTTTAATTGTTATAAAATATTAAAAAAATATTTAAAAAATAAATGATTTCATATTAAATAAGTTGAAACATCAGACTAACAACCTGCATTTAAATTTTTTGATACCTCACTTAGTTTAGATTTTTCAGACGCCTAAACTTTTTTGAAGGTGCTGGTTGAAATAAGCTGTGATCCACTGTAAGTAAATGTTGATGTGAATTTAATTAAACGAAAATACACACACATAGTAAACTGGAAACAAATAATTGATTATTTTTAATTACAACTACTTATTTAATGTGCCCCCTCCCTCCGATTTGTCCCGCCCACAAGTGCCTCAGTCTAATCGACCATTTCCATCTGAGTCTCTTCGGATTCCCGCCAATTGCGTTGCACCATTTCCACCAATTGCTTCCACATCAAAGTGCGTCGCACGTAGTTGGCCAGGCAGATCAGTATGAATGCCCAGGCCAAGCCCAGGTAGAAATCCGTCTGGAAATCGGGTTTACTCAACAATGGCCCCAATTTGGTCATTTTCCGAATATAGAGCCGGATGCTATTGGGATCCACTGTCTTGAGATTGGTGTGGCGCATAATGAACTTGGCACAGGCCAGGCGGCTGGTCTCGTCGAAGGCGGGATCGTATTTGAGCAGCGGGCGACCCTGATGGAAGATCAGCAGCGTTGGCAGCGACACGATCCCGAACTCGGCATTGAAGCGCGTGAACTTGTACGCATCGACGTAGGCCACCGGCAGTGTGGGAAACAGATGCGGCAGCAGGTTGACCACATTGGCGAACCGGGCGCACTCGAGACTGGTCGACGTGCAGAAATGCACCACGACACAGCTGCCGTACTCGTGTCGCTTGGTTGCATTGCCAATGGGCTTCAGCAGATTCACAATCTCCTTGGCCGACTGCATGATGAGCAGCTTGGAGGTGGGAAAAGTTCCGGATCCGGTTCCGTTCCCGTTCCCCTCCACCTGCCCAATCTGTGTCCAATCGGGCTGCTCCAGGCAACGAATCCTCAGCGGTGGCTTGCGCTGCGGCGGCACCTCCGTCATGTGCATGATGTGCTCATCGTCCGGCACACACGTGTGCCGCTCGCGCATCAACGCGAACGACTCGAACGTGTACTCACACTGACCGCGCGACACTTGCGACTGAGATCCTGCGCCATTCGGTTGGATCTTGAGGCCCAAATACTGCAGGGCGCCTAGCAGGCCGGAGAGCTCAGCATTGGCCACGGTGGCGCAGAGTCCTGCCAATGGTTACAGCTGCATGAATATATCACTGTCAATTTGTTGATAAACTTACCAAATAATAACAAAGTCAGAAAATTTACATTTGCAGTCATTTCTAGAGTTGTATCGAATCGTTCGGACTAAGTTCGATTGAACGAACTAAATCCCTGATTGTAGGTAGTGATGTGAGTTTAAGTGAAAACATCGATGTTTTCAAAACGAAAAATCGCTGTTATATTGTCTAATCCTTTAAAACAGCCGTGGGCACGCATGGGCTCCGGGAGCTAGCGGCTGTTCACGAATTCAGGTTTCGTGCCCACCGCTGCTTTAAAACCATACAATTTCAAAAGAAAAATATAATTTCTTAGTTTAATAAAGCTTATTGTTGTCTTAAAAACTTATGCTTTCATAGCAGTTTTTAAGTTTCAAACCGATCTTACAAATATGAATACTCTGCTCAAATTACTATAAACGCACCGTCAGAGCAGCGATAGAGCGTATAAGACTTTGAAAACTTTACTAGAATTTTTAACGAATTTCAAAATTTTTTTTTTTAGTTTTTTACTTAGCTTTGTCACGCGAAGAGAAAATTGCACCAAACCCATTTTAAAATAAACTTAATTATTTTACAAAATTTTGTATTTTGTTGTTTTATTTTCAAATTGTTTTTAATTAACATTTAATTGGTTTTTAAATTATAATTAATTTCATTATAGAAATGACATGGGACCAATTTTCGATAAATCACTATCAAATTCACTATCATCACTAGCAAAGCAAATATTTTCAGTATTTTACCTTGCCAGTATTCAAAATATACTACATTTTAAAGCTGCCGGACAAAAGCTGATTGCCGCATGCAACTAAAAAGCTGCTTGACGTATCACAAAGACTTTTTAAATCAACAACGGCCATTTCAAAAAACCCTTAATAAATCGAGATAATAATTTATGTGACTGCGTGTTAATGTGTTGGTTCCATTGCTTTTGCAATTATGCATGCCCATAAACACGCTCACTGACACACTGTCTACCCAGTACACACACAGAACAGTTATTCTTGCTCAGCATTTTGTCACACACCCTTTGTAAGAAAGCCACAACGGGTATACACTTTTCTTATAAAAGTAAATTAAGTGGAAATAAAACAATAGAAAAATGTTTGAAATTGCTAAGTTGGCAATAGATACCCCACAAGATAGTGTAGTGGGGCGTATGCAGAATGAAAACACTTGAGTACGGGTATAAAATAGTCAAGTGCTTGCTGTTATTGCTTGAATTTTATTTTCTTTGCGTTTTCTGAAAACCGGCAACATCAATTTATCATGCTGAAGTGGTGTCCATATAAGCGGAAGTTGTAGTACAAGCTGCCTGCTCAGGGCAAACCAGGCGTATGCGCAACGACAACGCCAAGGAGAAAGAGACAGAGACAGAGAACGAGAACTCCGAGCACGAGAATAGAGAATATACATGACTATAAAAAGGAAATGGGGGCGACCTTTTGGGAGGGGTGTCACAACTATTTTCAACATTGTGCACACATTTCATTCATTGAGTGCATGTTGAGCATATTTACAACTAGTTAAAGCCCAACAACAAAAGCAACAACTACATAAGCAACAACAATTGTGTTGTTAAAAGGCACTTTATGCGCTTTTATGAGATTTTATGGAGCATTTGAAAATGTCAGTTGCTTTTTTATGATGACTGCAAATGCCTCGATAATTATCTTCTTGGTCTTCACATTGGCAGCCTAATGAATTCAATTGAAAATTCTTTCATTTCATGCAACGATTGGGGGGGGGGGGGGGGCAAAAGGGGGAGTGGGCTGTTGGCCAAGACGGAAGTATTCCGGCTGTCTGTATTTGTGAGAGTTTCAAGAGTTCTTTTGGGGCCAGTCGCCAAGTCCAACTCCAACTCCAACTCCAACTACAACTTCGAGTCGTCGAACTTTTTGCAGGCCCAAAGCACTCGATATGTGACGACAACAACAACAGCAACAACAACGAGAACAACGAGAACAACAACAACAACAACAAAAAGTGACTGCGCTCTTTTCTTCAACTGATAAAGATAAGACCAAGGAGTTGAGTGCTCTGCAAGTCTCGGTCTCGAGGCAAACTTTGTCAGTCTTTTGCCTTTTGCGGTCGCTTCTTAACTTGGCCAGCATTTTGTGACAATTTATTTTCTATGCTTTGGCGTTTGCTTTCAACAAATCGAAAAACTATTAAATTGGGCTCTCAGCCAAAAAGACACAAATAAAATAAAAAAAAGCGAACACTAAAAGAAAACGTTGCGCAAACAGTCGATTTTTTATACCCTACAAAAAGTACAGTTATATTTATCATAAGATAAACTCAAGGCGTTGCCAGATACACAAAAAATCAGGTTGTTAATGGATCGTTGGCGTAGGGCTGCCACATGCATGCGAAATATCAATGTTATGCAAAATATCAATGTTATGCAAAATATCAAAGCTTTGAACTGTCATAACTTTGCCAAAACTCAACCGATTTCCTAGCGGAATTTTTTCATTATTTGAATTTTATTTTAAGTTTAATATTTTTCCGAAATTGTCCACTTTTACCATGACAGTTTTTCAAAAACTTCGAACTACCATAACTTTATCAAAACTAAACCGATCTTTTTGCAAAACGTACTTGTTTTTTGTTTGACCTCTAGTTTGATGTAACATCTTTATATTCAAAATTTGGTAAATTTAATTTTTTTTCTAAAATGTCTACTTTTTCCATAATTACCCTTGAAACTTTTTTAAAATCATCGAACTGTCGTAGCTTTTCAAAACTTCCTTGCGGAATGCTCATTTTATCATTGCTTGAACTCTAATTTGAATTTTATTTTCAAAATTTATTTTATTAGAGAGTTTAATTATTTCCAAAACTGTCCCTTTTGTCCAATAATTGTCCAAATTGTAGAGTATTGTCAATATAGTTTGGTAGCAAATTTAAGAGTCTGACAGTCACGCGATTTGGATGGTTGTGCCACGGTTTGGCACATTTGATATCGCTGCAACTTTTCACCTTTTGCACGGCGTTGACAGGCCTTCGACGACGACGTCTGGTTAATTGGATGGGAATGGAATGGCAGGCGTGTGGCCAAGGCAACGGTAACGGCAATGGACAGGCAGGCAGACAGACAGTCAGGCAGTCAGTTGTGAGATAAGATCTGAAAGTAAACCAAGTGGATGCTGGTGGACTCTGGCATAACCTCAATAGCCAGTGCCTAGAAGTATGCAACAGCTTTATGCTTTATGTTTTATGCTATGCAAACATGATTTAACACCCCACGAGTCGCTTATCGCAGCATCTGTAAATAAAAAGATGCTCTGGATACAAATAAAAAAAGAAAGAAAGGAGGCAACTAAATGTATAGAATCTACTGTCCATATTGAAATGTGTTGTGAACACTTTGGATTGCCTCCAAACAGCGACTGACACTAAACTAATTAAAAGTTTGTCGGCTTGGATCGGAGTTACCCATATGGCAATGGGTTCAGAGCGGAAAGATGACATAAATTACGCATTGAAATCACGTAAATGTTGGCAAATTTAATCAGCATAACATCACAGTGCGGCCACTAAACAAAAATTAAATTTTATCAACATAACCAAATAAAGGCACCCAACGGAAAGTACGAAAATAAAAGTCAAGGAAGTGACAGAAAAGGTTTTGTAAGGAGCAGCACGACTAGTAGATACCCTGTGTAGTCTGCAATTGCAGCTTGAATTTGCGTGTTTCTTAGACAAGTTTAATAAAATATAGCTGCGTGGGAAATAAGACTACTCGACTAGTAGATACCCTATATAGTAAAAGATTGTGTAAATTTCGTTGCTATAAATTATATAATTTTTGTTTGATAATTATATAAGGTAAAGTACAATGGTGAACCTAATCGAACAACTAAATGATCTACAAAGCAAAAAGTTTTTTGAATAAGCTAAAAATAATAATTATTATAATTTTTATAACTCTAAAATCAGATATTTTTAAAATCAATATCACATTTTTAAATGTCCTATTAAAATTTTATTTATCTTATCCCTTTTTCTAATATTTTGTTTTTAGGGTATCTGAAGAAAAAAACTCGTAGTGTCAACGGTACAAAAAATTTGCACACAGCTACGTGACTTCAATTTCTCACTCAGCCGCAGTTTGGTCGTAACGTCCTCAACTGGCCACAAAGGTGTATCTGTGTATCTGTGTATCTCTGTATCTGTGTATCTTTTTATGTTTCTGTGTGTGGGTCTGTCTGTGTATCTGTGCATGTTTTGGCTTTCTTTTTTTGGTTGTTGGTTAGTTTTTGCCTGCCTGTGCACAACTTTTACTCCTTTGCACTTTTGTCAATGTCAGACGAGATGGTCAATGACAAACATGAAAACGAGGTAGAAAAACCTAAAAGACAAAGTCAATGTTTATATGCCCTAACCAGATGTCGAAGTTGATAAATTTGTCGATTTAAAATCCTTCTTTTTTGGCAAAAGTCGTTTTTAAGTAATTTAAAATGCTTTCTTTGAGCTTGAATTTTAAAAATTACTAAAAAAAAAAATTTTACATAATATGTTGTTTGTTTTTGAAACTATTTGTATTATTGTGAAATATAAATATACAATTTTTTAAATATTTTAAGTTATTCAAATAGAAATAAAATAAAAACTTTTAAATTTAAAATTTTTTCACTATGTTTTTATTAAGACTGAAAATATCCAATCTCTAACTTACAAAATATTGTAACTTTCGCAAGCTTTTTTGAGGAATACCCTTTATTTTTTTGTTCTTTGCCAATTCTATCGGGGCAATCGTTTTCCACCACAATGACATTTCAGTTTGTGCAGCCAAAATAAAAAAAACAAGGGCACCCAATAAAATTAATTGATTTCGAGGTTTTCCATTTGCCGTGTTTCGAACGATTTTGATTTTTACCCTGACAGTTTACCGCATTTGATAGACAGCATTGGGCCAGAGATTAAAGTGAATCTATTTGCTTATCCAATATTGTTTAAGTGTTTTTATGTTTATTTTAAGGTAGGTTTGATTGTTTAAAAATAATTGATAAGGATGATTTTTCTATGGGAGCTTAATAATAAAATGTTATTAAATTATTTTGATATTTATTGATTAGGTGTTAAATAACTTACTATTAAAAAGTTACAGTTTGAAGCATGCAGTCTATATTTAACTTAAGAAAATCATAATATTATTTATCGTACTTTTATTCCCGTTACTCGGGATCGGCCAAACAGAGTGGTAGTAATGGCATTTTTGAGTTTCATGTAATGTAAGTGCCTAAAAGTATGCAATACAAATATTTTATATGTATTTAAATAGGTGGCGGCTATCCTTTAGTCGGGAATTCGCTTGTTTGTAGATTTAACTCTTATGAATTTCAAGTTGCTGCAGCTTTTTATTTTGATTTCTTTGACATTTAAGCACAATGAGGCAGGATTATGACTCCATTGAGTGTCAATTTGATGTCAAGCTGTCTCTGTCTGCCTGTCTGTCTGCCTGTCTGTCTGTCTCTCTGTCTGTCCTGCACATTTCTCTCTTTCTCCCCTCTCACCACATTTATCAGAGCTGCCTTTTACGCCACTCGCATTATCAATTATGCGTTGGCATTGCGAGTCCTTCCCGTGTCCCGTGTCCGAGTCCTGTAAACTTGGCAATTTATTTGCACCGGAAACTCAACATAAATCAAACTAATTTCTCCAGGGATTTTTGAACAAGTTTCGACGTGTCGTGCTCGACTGCTGCTCCTCTCCTGTCTGAGAGTCCTTTTTGTTGTTGTTGTTGTTGTTATTGTTGCTGTTGCTGTTGTTGTTGTTGGGCACGTGTTTGGGGCATAGCAAATTGAATTTGTCGCGCCATGTTGCATAATTTGGAGCCCATTGTGCGTCTAATTGGCCAAAATGTGAGAGACCAAAATGGAGCTGCCTATTTATATATCAGTATACATATACATACATACTTATATATCTATGGATGAAGTTGATTCTGTACGTGATTGCAGTTCGAATTGACAGACATCGGAGTAGTGATACTTTCATAATTTTGGCAAAACTAAACTGATTTATCAGCGGAATATCATTTTTATTATGTCTTGGAGTCTTATTTAAAGTCGCAACAATATAATAATTTTCATACTTATCTCTTTACATATTTTCGATAACTTTGAGCCCTCATAACTTTGTCAATACTCTACTGATTTTCAAGCTTAATGTCATTTTAATTTTGGTTTGGCATCAAAATTTATTCTGCATTCAAATTTAATTAATTTTATTTATTAATTAATTTTAATATTTAATAATAATTTCATTCATTCAAATCCTGAAATATTTTCTAAATTATTGACTTTTCTTAGTAGCTCTGACTTTTTATATACACTTATTGATCGAAACAAAATTGTTAGTTTTCAAACAAAAACAAAATGTCCGACTCAGACTCGATTGATTTGGAGAAATTGGCCTTGGAGCCGAGCATGCCGTTGTTATCCCTGTCCGAGTTTCATGGCGGAAATCAGCTGTCCAAATGGAACATGCCCAGTGAGGAGTTTCTGTTCAAGAAGCGTGTCTCTGTGGCACCGATGCTCTTAAAGATCTGGAAGCAGACCGATGCAAAGGATTTACTTATAAAACTGGGCTCACGGCAGATGTATTGCAATCGATTGCGATTGATGTGTCACTCGAAGTACGCAGTAAGGGAACTGACCAATGGCAGGAGGGAGCTGGAGTTGCCCGAGGATCGAGTGACTTGGCCGGGTCTGAAGCGTGTCTGCAACTGGATAAAGGAGCCGGAGGCGTTGCTGGAACGTCGTCACTTCATGATGCTGCTGTCGGCGGCCATATTCCTGGAGATGGACGGGCTGGTCAATCAGATTTGGTACTGCCTGGACGTGGCCGTTCAGTTCCACGACGATCAGGCATTCGTCATCTCCCAGGAGGCGTTGAGTCTGCGCTCCAATTTTCCGTATACGGGTCTGGACAGCTCCATGCTGCGTCGCATCGAATGCTTCTTTCTCACACTCGTTGCCAGCGTCGAGTTTGTCCAGCTGCCAGTTGACCACGTCTGCTGTCTGCTCAACTCGGAACGCATTGCGGCCAACAGCGAGAAGGAGGTCTTCTTTGCCGCCATCCGTTGGCTAACACACGACTGGCCCAATCGGGCCAAGCATGTTCTGGCCGTCATGCAAAGCATTCGCCTCGTCCTCCTGCCCCCCAATTTTCTACTCGAATTACACGAACCGACGAATGAGGACGTTCTCAATTTGATCATTGCATTGCCTGATTTCCAGCAAATCATCAGCGAGGCCTGGTAAGTAATATTATATATAATCTTTTTGACCAAGCTAACACAGTTTTGTATTCACAGCTCCGATCAGACCTTTTTGTACTCGGATGATGGCACTAAAACTTATAGTTATCTCTTCGATAGCTTCGAAATGGTGTTGCCCGTGCGTCGTCCTTTCATCTGCCATGATTTGTGCTCATACCACAGACAACATACCGATGAATTCATCGGCGATTTCAGCTACAGGCAGTTCCTCTCCTATTTGCGAGTCCTTCAAAATGAGCGAAACTCTTGGAAAGTATTAAGGGCCGAGCAGATTCCCTGGCGATGAATCGCTTGAAGATTTTCACTTATTAAATATTTTTTTAGATTTTTGTATAATTTGAATTTTTGTATAAATTTATCGGCGTTTTTTAAAAAACATTTAATTTTCTATTTATATATAATAACATATGCACATATATTTGTTATATTGACACTAATTATGCAAGAAAAACATAAAAAATGCAACAAATTCTTTACATTTTTCTTTAGGATATACATTTTAAAAAAGTTTCTTAAACTTGTCTATGGGCAAAAACATGTTTGTTGCTCGTTTTACCGCTATTTGTAATTTTCGAAAACAATTTCCTCATCAGTGACAACAACAACAACAGCTACAACAAAAACACGGGGAATAAGTGCAACCACATCGTCAACATCGTCACCGTGTTTTGGTTTCGTTGCTCGCGGCGCTGCTTGTGCGCTCAACCACGTTTTCCCCAACCCCATCCCAATCCCAGTCCCCCCTCCCCTTTCCTATACACTAGCTACTTCCTTTCCATCACGCCCTCCACATCCACCTGGCCACATCCACCTGCTGTTGTCGGCAAATTGAAAATGTTGTGCGGCCAAAAAGAGAAGATGTCTGGCTAAGTTGCCAAGCGGCAAACGAGATTGCCGTGCAGATGCAGCTGTTGCAGCAGAGTTTTTGTTGTGGCCTCCATTTGTTGTTGTTGTTGTTGTTGCACTCGCCTAATGATGCTTATCTAATAAATGCAATTCCAAAGAAACAGTTTAACATTAACCCAGCTAGGCCAAGACATTTAAATAATTATCAATGTAAAATAGCCATAAAGAATATTTACATTTAGTAACATTTAATACAATAAGAATTAATATCATCATAAATATTTATTGTTGCATTATCACACTGCACTTCTCTCCGGCGTCGACTGCAGCAAGCAGTTCTTGCACACACATTCATATTTAGACAGTGTGCTCTTAAAAATATCCTGAAAAACAAGCTACATCCAAATGCAAGAAGACATACAAAATCATTAGGTTTTTGTTTAAGTTAAATAAGTTAGCAAATCATCGATTCAATCATTTTCTATCTCTCTTATATATTTATCTATTTTTAAATAAGACGAACATATTTTTGTGCAAGTTGTAGGTATAAAATTAAATAATGTATACATAATTAAAAAAGAAATAATAATGATATTATTAAAAAAATACCTTTTGCTTAATATTAAAAGTATTTATTTGCATTTTGTAGCACAATTTGCTTAAACAATATTAATCTGACTGAAAACGCGTTCCTCTTCCGCATTTGACCACGGCAATGAGAGCATTTGAATGGCAAATAAAGCAAGGAACTCAAAATCTGACAGTGTCATTGATCTGTTTCCATTTAATAAGACGAATTTGATCAATTTTTGACTTCAAATCATCAATGAAATTATCGTGAACCATTTAAAACTTATAAAATATTTATTTATTGCTAGAAGCTATTTGCAAATTTTATATGCTATTTCATTTTCAAATATTCTAGATCTAGCCCGAAATAAGCTAAGCTGGCAACACTGGTGACAGAGTCAGCACACTGATTAGATCACACCTGCATACACTGCTTGCTAAACTGCTTTGCTGCTCTGCAGCTGAATAGGCACGCACCCACCCACACATAGGCTTACTTATCTTCTCTTGCACTTCAATTGATTTTATTAATATTGTAAATTAATCCATAATTATTAATAAATTCATTTTGAGTCGTTCCCATAAACTGCTTGTACTCTTTTTAAATGCCTTTAAAATTCTTTTGGCAATTCAACAATTTGTGAGCAATTAAAGTCGCATAATTTCTGGCTGCACTATGTGGCTGCTGCTTTTTGGGCCTTTGCTCGTAGACGTGTCTGCGCCAACAGCTGCCTCTCTTTATTCCTCGCCTCTTTCCCTCTTTCCCTCTCTGCCGTGGACTGTCCCTGACATTGTTGGCGTTGGCTAAAAATTGCAATGTCATTGTTGCGAGACAGCGGGCGGTGCACACAAAAACCATGTGGCTAGTAATTCATTACCCCGACCGCCACACACACACACTAACACACGCACAACAATTGCACATGGCCGCCGACGCCATTTAATGTGCAAACAAAAGGCGTTGGCAACACAAAATATAAAAAAAAGGAGAAGAAAGAAAAAAAAGAAAGAGAAAGAGAGAAAAGCTTGTCCAATGTTATGAAGTATTTGTAAAGTGCAGACGGCGCACAATGGCCACAAACAGAAAAAAATACAGAAAAAGCGACAAAGTGTGAGAGAGAGGGAGAGAGAGGGAGGGAGAGAGATGGGGGAAAAAACTGCGCTCTATGCTAAAAGTTAAAATAACGAACGATAATTAATGGAATGACAACATAAAGCAGGCAACAGTTTCAACGGGTTTCCAATGCTCAGACGTTAGGCGTCACCCCCACTCCCCAACACGCCCCCACTCCAAGCCCTTCCTGCTACCCCCTTCTGTCACCCTTCTGCCACCCCCCTTTGCAGTTGTGGGGCGTGTGAATGCTTATCGAAGCCGGGGCGCGAAAAAAGATGAAGCGGAAGCAACGCCAATGTGAATGTGATTGTGAGTGTGCAAATGTGAGTGTGTGAATACGAGTGTGGGCATGTGAATGTGAATGGTTTCTGGACAACCGGAAATGCATTGTTTCACGCGCAATTTCATTTTCGCATTTATTATGCAAAGAGTAGACTGAAGTGAGCTCGCAGATCCAAAGGGGGGTGGACAAAAGGGGTGAGTCGACGGGGGGAGGAGGAAACAGTCATTTAAATAATGCAAAAGTAATCAAAATAATTAATTAAGACGACGCTATTGGGGACGTGCTCAAGTATCTGCGGCATTTAGAGAGAAACTTTATTGCGAAATCGAGAATTTTAATTTAAAACTGATAATAAATAAAAGACAAAGTAATAATTATTATGCATAAAACATTCTTACATCTTATGAGGAGAATTTTAATCTTAACTGATAATAAATAAAAGACAAAGTAATAATTATTATGAATAAATCATTGATTTGATCTTAGAAATATTTTTAAAAGCAATCAAAAGATAACTGATATTAGAAATCAAATTGATTTTGATAAACTAAAGAATTTCTAACAATATTTTTATTAAAAAAACATTCTCACACCAAATATGTAATTTTAGCTGCAGTTATTATAAATATATTATTCTACATACTTATTTAAAAATGTATACGTTATTATAAATGCTGAACAACCCTCAACAATTTGATCATGTTTTCTGTTTTATGAGTTTGTTAACAATCGATTGAATGTTATACATTTTTTGTATATTTGCTTGTTTATTTTGTGTAGCCATTAGTCTATTGGCACAAGCAGGCACATGTTGGCTTCGGGGCACTGCCACGCCCACCAATAAGTGGGCGTATAATAAATCATGTAGTTTGAAACCTATTGAAACACGAGGCAACTGTGATTCATTGCATTGGTAGCAGGTCAAAAGCGGAAGTGAGAGAGGGGAATAAACTGGATGATAAATAATAAGCAACAAAAGCTGACAGTAACAATCACAGATTCCACTCGGATGTCTACATTTTCAACAACAAAAAAAAAAAAAATCAAAACAAAAACAGCAAACAAAACAAATTAACAATGAGGGGAAGGATATGTGGGGTCCTTTGGTTGCCTGTTATTTTGACCTGTGACTTAACCTTTCACATTTATCAATGCATTGGGTCAACAGACAATCAAACACATTAATTTCATTTCGAACAACAATTCCAGCTCACAGTTTCGTCACAAACTCATCAAACATCAGACAAAGTCCGGCGATGTTCCTCTTCTTTCTTCTCTGTCTCTGTCTCTGTCTGGCTGTCTTTATCTTTCGCTACCTTTGGCTCCTTTTTCTTAGCTTTGACATTTATCTTGGATCGACCTGAGTGACACTTTTTGTACCGCAGAAAATTCAATTTGCTTTATTGATAACACACAATGAAAGGCAATACAACACAATACAAATAAAAAAAACTACATGATCTATACATATCTGACTAGAACGACTAGTTAATACCCTTTAGTAGTGTTTTTTTAATAGTCAACAGTCATTAATATGCTTATTTGTTATTTTACACTTTATTATTATAATAATAATTGCATAAAATATATTACAAAATATTTTCTATAGTTCAGAGTAAAGTTTATAGCTTACTACAGGGTATTTTATAAGATATCTTTCGATGTTGGCATTCACAATTGTGACTATAAATTATTTTACTATTTATATTTATTAATAAAAATTATTTTATTTATTTTTAATAAATTATCTCAACATATTTGTCAACTTAACTCTCTACTTGTGCATACCTCACTGCAGGGTATAAAAATGTGCTCAAAAATCTCCGACAAGAAAAAGCTACACACATTTCTCTGGCCTTTATCAGATTGTGGTCAGTGGACATATACATTTATCACAGTGGCTCTGAAAATTTATGGACAACTTAGGAATTTCTCATTTATTGGCCGTCGTGCGTGAATGCTCTTTATTCGTGAGTGTAAGTGTGTGAGTGAGTCTGAGTATGAGTGCGAATGTTGTAGTGAGCACTCGCTAATTGTTTGCCAACTTGTGCAAGTTTTAAGCGCTGCATTTGAGTTCATTTTGCTTAATTTGTTTGCTCTGCTCTGCTGACAAAGGACCAAAAAGGATACAAAGGACGAAAAATTATAATCTTCTTTTTTATCCTTTTTCCTCATTTTGTTGCAATATTAAACAGTTAAAGGATTTCAGAGTGAAACTGATTGCAACTGTTGTTGTTGGTGATGAAACTCTCGCAGTTTCTTCCCTTGGACAGTCACGTTCTGAACTCCTCCCCCCCCCTGGTTCCTTTCCCCTTTTCAGGTTTTAGCTGCCTGTCAGCGTTTTGTCTGCCACCGAATGAAGCCGCAGACATTCGCAGCGGTGGTTGCAGCTCCTCCAGATGCTGCTCCTAGACTAGATGGGCAAATTGTTGGACCAACACAAAGTTTATTTAATTTTTGTGCAGTGCCCCCGTCTACGTGCCCCTTTTTTGACTTTGTTGATTAAAACAAATTGCGCGCTGCTTCAAGTGCAACAGACTATACAGTTAGAAGGCAGGGATGGGCAGAAAGAGGGAAGGAAAAAGGGAGGGGAATGGCCGAGAGCTGTGAAGCATGCCAGACAGACAACATGCCAAGGCGTTTGGTCAGGGTCTCCAGATTAAATTGGTTTTATTGGACAACTAGCTACAATGAGGTGCCGTTCTTCTCTCCTCTGCCTCTTGGCCTCTACTCTCTCTCCTCTCTTCGCTCCATAATAAAATTTATCTATTTCGTAGCACTTTAAAAGTAGATACAAAAATGAAGGAAATAAATAAACTAAAGATTTCTTGTAGAATTGCGAGAATTTCTAAATTTCTTAATTTATTTGTTTTTTTTAACTTTTTAATAAAATTTATTTTCTCAATTTATTAAATTTATTTATATAGATTTGGCCTTTTATTTAACATAATTTTTATTTATTAAATAATTTTTTTTTTTTTTTATTTTCTTATATTATATTTTCTTTCTTGGAGAGTAATAGAAAATTTTGTAGGTACATCAGATACTAAACAAATTCTTAAATCAATTAAGAATAAAATTAATTTTTTATACCAATCTTCAAAGATACTAACATTTTCTAAAGCTGAAGCAAAACTAAATATAAATTTTTGTGGAATATATAATTGAAACGTATTTAATATATTTTTATTTTTTATTTTATTTTTATATATAGTAAAATACATTTTTCAGCAATGTTATTAAATCTTCCCATTTTCCTTATTCAATACAGCGCCTCTCTACGCACTTCTCCCTGTCACTCTTTCATATTAGATTAGATAAAGCTTTCGTATTTCGCTAATTAGCTTCCAGACAGCACAATAGAGAATCCGTTGACTTGATTTTTGTCTTGTTCATCGTCGCCTTCGTTTTGGCCAAAAGCATCAAATTTGTCGGCAATTGTCATAACTTTAATGCAATTACCCCTTGGCTAACAGTGACCCCGACGCTTATCGGGCGCACAGTGTGATAAGGATGGCAACAAAAGACAGAGACAGGGACAGTTACAGATAGAGAGAGAGATAGGGAAAGGGGCAGAAAAAGTAAATACAGCCATAGAGTAAACCTAAATATTTAATTAGGATTATAACGAAGCGAGCTTATCGCTCCACACTTGAGCAAGGGCGGCAGTTGAGTGGGTAGAGGGGGGTAGAATGGGTTGGGAAAGGGGTTGTGTCCTGACGGCATCAAAGTGATGAGGGAAACAGACGAACTGCGAATGTCAAAGACTTCGCGTCCCGGCATCGAGCCTGCGGGCAAAATATCCTGCTGCTCTAGCCAGGATACAATTCTGTGAGTTAGTGTGTGTGTTTGTGTTTATATGTATGTGTATGTCTCCCTCTCTCTGTTGTTGCGTTTTGGCTTATGCCGTTTCACTTTTCGTTGACTTAATTTAATTAATTTCCCTGCCCCAAAGGGTCCAAACCGATCCGATCCGTTTGCTTGCCTCTTGTTGATGTCGATGCCGACGTCGATGTTTCATGCAACGTTTCCCTTATTTGTTGTGTTGCGTATACGTCACGTTGCACGGCGCACAAACATGGCCACAATCTACACACACACACACACACACAATGCATATACCCTTATGTATGACTATCGATAGGCTATATAATACCACGACCCGTGTATTATGCTGTAAATAATGTAAATCCAATTTTTTTGCGTTGCCTTTCATATACTCTTTCTTTTACCTGTAGCTGAGTTGTTACAAAATTGTTGACAGGATATTTTCAAAATTCAAAATATTAATAATAATTCGCAACTCTTCAAGATAAATACAAAATAAACCTCTGATAAATAGGGAGCAATTGGAGAAGTTTTTATCACTTGAAACAATTAAAAATATATTGAATAAAAAATTGAATAAGAAAATTGAATAAGAAAAGCTTTATGTGTCTTTATAAGCAATAAATAATATTAATATGCATAATAAATGATCCTATTATTGTCAACTTCATTTATTATTTATAAAATATTTATTATAGTCACTCATAAGGGTATCCCATCTTCGGTCTCAGTAAGTTTCTGTTTTTCTGATTTTCAATTGCATTTACATTTGCAACTCCTCTAGGCATCTGCGTAGCGCATTTACTTTTTGCCCTTTTTGGGGGACCTTTTTTGTCATCATTTTTTTTGATTTATTTTAAGCTCGAAACTCGATATAATCAAGTAATGAAAACGACAGAGAAAGTAAAAAAGAAAATAAGGACTCGCAGCTGTGGGATGTTCAGAATTTAATTTAGATAAACTATTCTGGATCTATGACAAATTTAGAATTAAATCTAAGCCAAGTTCTGATTGGGAAAAATATATACAAATATTAAAAAAATAATAAATATTTTTGCGAATCAGTTAAGGTTTATCTTTACAATTTGTTGCATATTTATGGTTAGAATATAAAATGGAGAGTTTTGGAATCTGTAGAATATTCATCAGCTGTAACGTTAGATGTCATAAATCGCCAGCAGGTGGCGCTGTTTGCTTTCTGGTTAAATGTCGAGGCTTAAAAGCGCAACAAAACAAGCACAACAATAGACTAAAGAGTGTTTTTTTTTTTTTTTTTTTTATTAAGAAAAATATAAATAAGCATAACAATGTTAAAAACGAGAAGACAGAGTAGAATTAAGGATAGAAAAAGATTTAAGTTTTGTAGGATCCGAACTGCGGGACCGCCAGAAAGCATCACTTCGCAGACCGGATGTCGGCTAATGCCGCTTAGTTTCCTGCTACGTTGCGCTGCCTCTCCCTACGACGTAGCTCCTTCATTATGTGAGACACCAGGTTGGAGATGCTCATCCATACGGCCTCGTCAGCGATCATGTGTGCCACGAGGTTCTCTGGGGTCAAGTTTAACCTGCCTAGTTCGGATTGGGCCCGTTCTTCTGAGAAGAGAGGACACACAAAAATGGAGTGCTCGGCATCTTCAACAACTCCTTGTCCACAATGCTCGCAAAATGGATCCGCGGCATGCTTAAAGCGGTGTAGGTATGCCTTGAAGCAGCCGTGCCCCGTTAGCAGCTGGGCCAGATAGAAATTCATCTGGCCATGGCGGCGAGTCAGCCAGGTTTTTAAGTTGCTGATTAGCCGGTGAGTCCATCTTCCATTACTTGCGTTGTTCCAGAGAGTTTGCCATTGGGATATCGTATTGTCTCGAAGAATTCTGTTCGCAGAGGTGCCGCTTTGCCTTTCAGCAGCCAGTAGCGTGAGGGGGATCATTCCCGCAACTACCAAGGAGGCGTCTTCTGATACAGTCCGGAAACAAGTGGCCACCCGAAGAGCGCAGCGTCGATAGACAGCTTTGCATCCCCTGCTGTAAGTTGGAACATTCATTGCTGAAGCCCAAATCGCAGATCCATACAATATGGTTGAGGAAACAACACTTGCAATAAGCTTTCTGCTTCGTTCTTTTGGTCCTCTAGTGTTGGCCATCATTCGACTTATAGCAGATGCCGCGGTCGATGCTTTTATACTGATGTGCTCGAGGTGGTGCTTATAAGTTAGCCGATGGTCCAACATTATGCCCAGGTATCTAATGGCGGGCTTAGATTCAATGATGACTGAACCAACTCTTACCATTGCCTTCTCTACGATCTTCCTGCTGCTTATCAGTACGACTTCTGATTTGTGCTCTGCGAGTTCAAGGCCGTTTTGGGACAGCCAAGCTATGACCATATCAATGGCGGTACTGCAGTTTGTCGTGACCTGCTCAAGCTTCTTGCCAGTTGTGACAAGAGCGATGTCATCTGCAAAGCCAATAATGGTATTGCCATCTGGAAGGTTTAGTCTAAGGACACCGTCGTACATTACATTCCAAAGTGTCGGCCCGAGAACTGATCCTTGGGGGACGCCTCCACTGATTCTGACTTGATGCTGCCCATCCTCAGAGTCATATAGGAGCACTCTGTCTTGGAAATAGTTTGCAATCAGCTGCACAAGGTACCCAGAAATATTTCTGGCAGCAAGTGCTTCAAGGATGCTGGTCCAATTTGCAGAATTGAATGCATTTTTGACATCCAATGTGCAAACGAGGCAGTACTGCTTGGATCCACCGGCCCATCTTGTGCCCTGGATGGCTCGACTGGCTATGTCCGTAACAGCTCGGATGGCGTCTGTCGTACTGCGTTGCTTCCGAAAGCCAAATTGTTGGTCAGAAATGCCCTGCATCATGGCCAGCTCGTCCTCTAATCTGCTACATATGAGCTTCTCAAGGATTTTTCCCATGGTATCCAGCATGCAAAGGGGTCGATAAGCCGATGGATCGTCGAGGTCCTTGCCTGGTTTCGGGATAAGAACTAGGCGCTGAATCTTCCACCTTCGTGGCACATTGCCTTCCAGGATGCATTTGTTGTAGAGATCAGCAAATATATCTGGATGCGCCGCGATGATTTGCTTAAGAGCTGCGTTTGGAATTCCATCCGGGCCAGTGGCTTTGGCAGTCTTGATTCCTGCAGCCAGAACGAGTACCTCCTCTATATTCGTGAGCACTCTGCTGCCATTGTCTGGCGGTGTATAAAACTGCCATGGGAGCGCAATTGGCGGTTGTGGCGGTGTGTGTGTGTGTGTGTGTCTGTTTGGTTCAATGTGTATGTTTGTGTTTGTCTTTGTGTGTGTGTGTGCTTTTACAATCCTATTAAAGTATCAGACAATCTAATCAGAGGCAGCTCAAAAACCGCGCGCTAAACGTTGCCAAAGGACCACAAAGGAAAAGGACACAGGATGGAGTTGGCAGCCAGATTTGAAGTTGAAGTTGAAGCTGAAGCTATTGCGTTGACAGGACTCCTCTTTCTATTTTTTTTTTGTGTATACACAATCAGATAAGTACGAAGACAGCAACAACAACGCATTACACGAGAAATGCCCACTAAAACGAGACAAAACTTGAAGGAGGAAAACAGCTAAAGCTGAAGGTTCAGTTGAACTTGGTAATGCCGTTTTGGCCCAGTTGGAAAGCTGGTTTTGTGTATTGTATTGTCTCCATTTCAATTGCGGACTGGGCTTGTTGTCCGACCATCCGACAGTCCGACTGTCGACTGTTGCCTGATTGTTGGTCTGCGTCAGTTTAATTTGAATACACTTAAGTGTCCTGCGGTTTGCCATTGCCGTCACAAGAATTTCCAATTGAAAATCACTTCAAGTTTAATTTGATTGCCGCTCTGCCTGTGCTCAATGTCCTCAATGTCCTTCTCCTCTGGCTGTCTGGATTCCTGGCTGGCTGACTGTTCCAACCAAACACTTTAATCACATTTCGCCTTGGCATTAATATGGATGAAAACTTGTTAACTTTGCATAAATTGTTCCCAACCGCAACAACTGAAAATCCTTAAATATAAATACAAGGCTACGTGGCTGACAGAAGAATAAGTTAATACTTATTTGGAATTCTGTTGATAATAAGGGGTACTTTATTTATATATTTATTTTGAGTGAACAAATAATTCAAATATAATTTAAATATAAGATTTTAAATTGACAGAAGTCTATAAGTTAAATATTTAATAACTGGGCTAGTGACGAAAGCATCTAGAAGGGTGCGAAAGGAAAGGGTGAATCAAGTTATCTTGTACCCGAATTAATTGAACTTTAAATGTGAGTTCAAAAATTCTTGAAATAAGTATTGTTGATCTTGAATAAAGTTCTCTTTTGCAAACTTAAAATGAGTACAAAATATTATTGAAATAAGTATTGTTGATCTTGAAATAAGATCTTGTGGGCTTAAAATGATTAAAAAACTCGTTAAATAAGTATTGGTAATCTTAAACCCAGTTCTTCAGCAACATTCGCTCTTTGAACATTTTGACTATTTGCTATAAATACGAAATTGCAATTGGTCAGCAAGTTAAGCAGCTTAAGGGCTTAAAATGCAGCACAAATAGTCGACGGATAGTTGTCAGCTATTAAGCACTTATTATTCAGTTATACATAAATATAGGAGAGAAGCATGCAATATCTATGAGCCAGCAAATAAACAGTTAAAGGCTTATGAGTAACATACACATACACAGGGAGAGGAGTTGAACATGACAGGATAAAGTTGCCAATGGCCCCAGGAAATCTGTATTAAAATCGCATTATGTGCGCCTCACTTGACAATGGGACCAAGGGAGGAGGGAGGGGAAAGAGAGAAAAGAGAGGGACGAGAGGGTGCAAACTGAATAAATGAGAAGAAATGGGAAAGAGAGAGAGGAAGAATTTTACCAAATGTACTGACAGGCAAAATGTTGAGCAAGTTTATAAAACCGAGTGCCGAGTACCCCTCCTCCTTCGCCCCTCTGCCCCCCTGTTTAGTTGCAAGCCCCACGTTTCGGCTTGGGGCATTAACCTCAAAATGCATTTGCAGTTGCTGCTGCTGTGTTGTGAGCCTCGTGGGTGGAAGGGGAAAAAAACTGATGCCATACTTTAGCCAGAAGGGGAATTGGTTTGGTTGCCTGGATAGTTGAACTGGTTGAGCTGCCAGAGCTTGAAAAGCTGGCAAACTGGCAAACTGGCAAACTGACAGGCTGGCGGACTGGCAGTAAGTGCCAGTGAAAATGAAAAGTTGCACGTTGCCGGGGCAGCAGCAGCAGCAGCAATTGTGGTTTCTAATTGTTTGGGGTATTTTACACTAACAATTGACCGCAACGATGCGCTGTAATTTGAACTTTTCTTTATTAAAACACAAAATACCAAACACACAACACAAACAACCAATCGATAGTTTTTAAATATTTATTTCGAAGTATGCTATCTTATCTACGGCTTCTTTTTTAAATTAAAGATACAGAAATAAGAGTTACTCAAGTTAAATAGGAATAACCTCAATGTAGCTAAGCTCTGTTCAATCAAAGTTCGCAAAACGAATCAAAAATTCATTGCCTAAAATTACTGGTTTCCAAAATCATTAAAATTTATTGAAAATATTTTTTAATTTTTTAATAAGACAAGGTTTTTTTTTTTTCTATTCGTTTTGTCAGTCACATTTTTTTCAATTTTAGTTTTCTACATTATTCATATTTAATTTAAATATTATTTATGTTTGATTCTAATATAATGCATATTAAAATAATTTATATCTATGTTAATCTATCTATCCATCTATCTTTCTATCTATCTATCTATTTTATGTTGTTAGTCATTTAATAGGTTAATAGATATTGTAAAAAATTATTTTCTACTCAAGCTGATTTCACTAAATTTATTTCACTTGCCTAAAAAGTAAAAGTTTTGTAATAACTGCCAGGAACCACAGCCTTAGAGCTCATTTATAAGGATTCTGGCAAATGCGACTATGAACCAAAATAAAGTGTTTTTTAATCAATTTTTATTTTATTCCGTTTTCATTTCTTCCACATTTTTTGTGGCGTTAGCGAAATAAATTACACAACGCCTTTCATGCAGGCATCAGGCTAGCTTATTCTCCTTTTTATGTGTGTGTGTGTGTGTGTTGGTATATGGTAAATGGGATGTGCGAACATGTGCTTAAGGACAGCTGAGAGTTTATTAAAAAGAAGCGCGAACACAAAAAAATATGCGACTAAAAATGAAAAATGCTTTGTCGGCTATCAAAGAGTAGACTAAAAACACTTAAAAAGCTGAGTCGCCCAACAGATACCCTGTATTTTACTAAGCTGTTAGTTAGTTGAATAACTTGTTTTATTTATTATGGAAACAAAACTAAGCTAATAGAATCATTAATACGTATAATTCTCAAATTTGTATTAACCTTCTGATATGTTTGCTGCTCTGTTGTATTTTCAAATTTTAGACAATTTGTTCCATAAAACTTTGTTCTTTAATTTCAGGCACAGAGGGTATAGCTTTGGTTTGCTGGGCTTAATCTACATATATAGGGCTATGATTTCGTACAGACATCTATCTACATACTGTGTATTAAATGCAGATTTATGATTTTAATAAAAGTATAAACACACAAGCAAACATACATCTATTTAAGCCGCAAAGTGTTAAAGAGCCTTAAAAAATACGTTTGTCTTCTTTGGTTAAATTTAATATATTGCTCATAAGGTTAGCTTTAAAAATGGAAATTGTAATCAATTTTAAAGTCACAAATTTGCTTTAAAAGAATAGATATGCATTCACAGTCAAGTTGATAAAGCAAAATTTTCTATGTGATAGATTCATAGAATTAATTTAAATACCCTGTAAGACCCTTTATCGCATAAAGAAGTAACAGATTTTAATTAAATAAATCCGACATGAGAATTCTTTAGTTCATTAGCAGTTGGCTGAAGTGTCAAGCGGTAAAATGAATTAAAGCTGATTGCGTTTAGAGCAGGTCAAGTGTCGAAACTGAAACTGAAATGAAAATGGAAATGGAAAAAGGCAAAGGCAAAAGAAATGTCAGCTCAATGCCAAAGCGGAAATGTGACACGTTGTACTTCAACACGCTGACGATGGCGATGTCGGAGTTTCCGGTTGCCACAAAAATTAATTCCATTAATGCATGGCCAGCGAAATTAAATGAATTGAATTGAAAGCGGACTCTGCAATTAGAGAAAGGGGAATGGGTTAAAAAAGGGGGAGGTTTAACCCACTCCACCCACAAGTTTAATCAACACAAATGGCACATGCAAAAATACAAAATACCAAACACAAAATACAGTTATGCAATCAATTTGATGGAAACTGCCGCTTAAGCGCTGATAGCCGCGTCAGGAACTCGTCGCGTGTGGCACGTCGCTGTGGCAGCGCCTCCAGTGGCACAATCTCCTCGCACTGACGCGCAATCTTCGCCAGCGTGTCGCTCTCCGCCTCGCCGCACATATCCGGTGTTGGGCCATAGCTGGCGCTCACTGTGCCGATCTCGCAGCCAAAGCGCTTAAAGTAATCCAACACGCCGCCGGGTGCATTCAAGTGCGCCGTCTCCAGGGATCCCATCAGGGCATAGCGCAGGCCCAGACCATCGCTCAGCACTCGATCCGCGTCCGCCACGCTGATGATGCCACCTCCAACCAAACGCCACACCTCGTTGAGTATCGCGTACTGTATGCGATTCGTGGCAAAGCCCTGAATCTCCCGCTGCAACACCACCGGACGTTGTCCGAGTGTCAGCATCAGTTCGCGCGTCCGCTCCACAGCCTCCTTCGTGGTCCAAGGTGCCGGCACCAGCTCCACCAGCGGTATAAAGTAGGGCGGATTGAGCGGATGCGCCACAAGCATCTGTAGAAATGTAAGGAAATCCAATATAAGATCAAAATCATACCTGATAGTTTCGATTAGAATTACTAATCAATTAGATTATTTTTGGTAATAATCTTAGTGACTATATAATTCACTGTTGAAAAACTTGTGATTATTTATTGACTACAAAAAATCAGAAATAGTCTAAAATAATTACAATTATTCAAAAATAATCAGAAATAATCAAAAACAATCTTTTAGTGTATTCGGATACTTTTTAATTTTTTTTTGATAGTTTCTGATTATTTTAGATTATTTCTGATTATTTATGACTATTTAGTAAAAATTAAATTATTTTAAAATTTTACAATCAAAGTAGCCAAAATAATCGAAAATAATCAGAAAAAATCAAAAATAATCAGAATTCTCAATAAGATTGTTTTTGATTATTTCTGATAATTTTTAAATAATTTAAATAATTTTAGATTATTTCTGATTTTTTGTAATCGTAATCATTAATTAATTGGGCAAAACCGAAAATAATCGTAATTTAATCATTAGATTGACTTTAAACAAAAATAATCTAATTACTAATGATTATGATTTCTAATCATTAATTAACAGTTTTGATCATAGTGAAGGTATTATCTATACTAGTTTTCAAGCATATCTTACCTGAGAGCGCCGTTTCAAACCTTCACTATAGAGGGAGGGCATAAAGGTGCTCGTCGAGCTGGCCACGATGGTCTGCGGCTCCAGCAGCTCGTCCAGCTGGGCATAGAGGTCACGTTTCAGCTGCAGCTGCTCCGGAACGCACTCCTGGATGTGTGTGGCATTCTCCAGCAGCTGCCCCAACTCGTTGCTGCCACTGATCAGCTCGAATTGTGCCTCAGCTGACAAATTGCCACGAAGTGTTCCCTTTGCCTCGAGACTGTGCAACTCCTTCTGCAGCTCAGCGAGTGCCGTGGCAACTTGTGTCTCCAGAATATCATAGAGTTGCACTCGATAGCCAGCTGCGGCAAATAACATTGCCCAGGCACGGCCAATTAAACCGCTGCCCACGATGCCGATCTTCATCTTCTCAGCACTCATTTTGCACTGTTGCCAGTTGAGAAACGACAAGTCGAGCTTTGAGCTCAGATTTATCGCGTTGAGTTTGAGTTCATTCCTCATTCACATAATTAAAATAATATTAATGATAATGACTTGTTGGATTTTATTTGTGGTATTGAAAAAATGGGCATGTGATTATGAGCGCAGATTGAAAAAAAAACAAATTTCTTTGCACATTTCTAATATTGTCTCTCTCTCTCTCTATATATACAAATCTTGACTCTTAATTAGTTGAGTTAGGTTTTTTTTTTTTATCAGAGCTAAAAAGATAGATTTCGGCAAAAAATCTTGTCTGAGTGTCTTTTTATTTATAAAAATTAGAGAAATAAAATATTTCTTAATAAACTTGTTGAAACGTTTGATATTTTATATATATTTCATCAGTCAAACGCAATCAGAGCTAAAAATAAAATAATTTAAATGGCTTTCAGCAAAATATCTCGGCGGTGTTTTTTTTTTTTTTTTAAATTAGTACAGAAAATTCTTTAATAAACTAAATTAAACGTTACATATTTGCTATAGATTAGCTGTTCATTTTTGTTTTCGTTCTCCAGCAATTAACAAATTAAAATCCTATATGAGTAATACCCCAGTCTATAGCAAAGTAAAATATTATTTAACAAAATACTATTATCAACGCTTTCATGAGCTCTTATTATATTCAATAAAATACAGTTCAAAGCTTATCAGTTGTTGAATTCTTTTATGATTTATTTCTTTTACATTATTTGTGCATAATTTCTGACATTAATGTATATTTATTTTTATTTTTATTGCTTGACAGCTAATTGGATGATTTTCGAGTGAACAGAGATAAGAAGCTTTATTTTGAGTCAGTGTTGGGCGCATCATTAAAGTACTTGTTATTTTTTTGTGAAGTACACGTATTTTGTATTGAATTTCAATCATAAATCTGCCTTTTGCTGCTGCTGCTGCAGACCACATCAAAGGAAATGTATTCGAATTGTTAGTTGACTACTCGGGTAGTCGGGGTGGAGATTTTTCAACTTGCCGGGGACAAAAAACATAACAAAAGTCTGCATGTAATACTTTTATGCATATTTCGCGCATATTTTTCTGACATTGTAAGTGGCTGCGGCTGCCAGCTATAAATTATTGAATAAGCACTGCCGCCAGAAGCAGCAGCACCAGCAACAACAACAACACAAATAACAACAACAATAACAGAAACCGAACCAGAAACAAAGACAGACTTTGCCACAGTTCATGGCATTGCCAGTCGTTTTCATATGTAAACCGCATTAATCATACGCCCCGTTTGCGTTTTCATTTACGCCACTGACATATGAAAAACGCACAACGACACCACCAACAACAGCAACAACAACTACAATAGCAATAACAACAATAACAAGAACATCAAGAGTAAGAAGAGAAACAACAGCAATAACTGGAATAAATAAATGTGATGCTGTTAGGAACTTTCGAGACCAGGTTAAATCAGCCATGAAATGCCAACTACACCAACAATCGAAATGAATGAATAAAAAAAATATATAAAAATGACAATGACAAAAATAATATGAAATACTTGAAGATCTGCGCATTGTATTTCAGTTCATTGCATTTAAATGATTGTTAATACAAATGGAAATCAATACGAAACGTTTACAATTTGCCTATTTACCTCAAACGAGCTGAACAGAAAAATGTAAAAAGCAATTTGCAGCTATTAACTTACCAAAGGAATCTGTATGAAATATCCTCAAGTTGCAGACAGAAATTGAAGTAGAAAAAGATTTCGAGAATGCAAATTTTATCTTGAGAGTGGAATTCATAGGAAATGTTCATAGTATGTTGTATTAAAGTAAATATGAGTAGTATTATTCTGGTACCTAAAAAAACACGTATTGCAATATAAATAAATACATATTCATTATAATCTGAGTTGTCTATCTTTAAGTTGCTTAAGCTTAAGTAATATTATTAGTTAAGTTTCTGCATAAAAAACTCTCTCTTGAACACTACCACAATTTGTCAGATGGGATTATTATATCCCCGCTAACTGGTGCTCGTATATTTAAGTCAAGAACTGTCGTTTAGTTGCCCGACTGCTTGTTAGCCATGGCCAATGTCAAAGATACAAAAATATGACAACGAAAACAACTGACAGGAAAGAAACGAAAAGAGGAAGAGAGAGGAGAAATAAAAACTGGAAAGGGAGTTGCGGAAAAGCGTCACAAAAAGCTGACAAACTTTTCATTCCACACGCACACGGAAAATAAAATCAAACAAAGCAAACATCGAACAAAAAAAAGGGAACGAGAACGAAACAGGACATGGCATATGCTCCAGGACATATGGCGGCTGATATTTTTTGTTGTTCCTCTTTATGTTTTTTTTATTTTCTTTTTTATTTTGCTTTTTACTTTTCTGCCAGTTGTTGTTTTCCTTGTTGTTGTGCATTTGTTGTGCCATTTTTTACTGCTGTTATTTTTTTGTGAGATTGTTTGATCTGAATCTGGCTGAGTGGCAACTTTTGGCCAGATTTCACCTGTTTGTTTAATAAACTTTTGCAGTTGCAGTTGCATTCGAAGCGCAACTAAAGTACTTAAGCAATTTTTATCGCAGGACTTTGTCAGTTCAAATTGTTTGCTGTTTGCTTCAAAGTTGTCGCAAAGTCGATGCTGTTTTATTTTCTCGTCCTTCCTTCAGCTAAAAAGTTTTGTGTGCAAATTGCAGTTTACTTACTGCTCACACAGCTCACAGTTCACCGATTACTGCACACTGAATACTGTGAATACAACGAGTACTGAATGTTCCCTGTTCCCTGTTTACTGCTGATCTGGCAGCGAGTGTAAACAGTTTGCCAGTTGGGCAACATCATAAATGCCACAGCATGGCTTAAACATTGTGGGCGTGGCATGCAAAAAGCCATAAGCCATAAGCCCTTCACTGTTCTGGCCTGGGTTATTGTACTTGGCTGCAAAACTATGCGCCGCCAGTTTTGTGTGCAAGTTTGCTTTGACACTTTGACATTGACAATGATGTATGTGCTATAAGTGTGTGCTGTGTGTGTGTGTGTGTGTGCGTGTTGGGTGTGGCTATGCTTTGTCATTAAATATCGATTAGTTAAGTGCAGCAAATTCAGTTAATAGCTATTTCTAATCCACTTCAAACTATGCCTATTCACAGCACTCAGACATTTGCGGAAGATTCACCTAATTTTTAGACCATTGATATGAACTTTAATTGACTTTATTGTAAACAGGTTTACATACACTTTACCAAGTACCACAATTGAATACAGACTCTTAAGATCAATTTCTTATATCGATTTGCAAGCAATTTGTCATATCAGATTTATTTTGGTCTCTGAGCTTTCAGAACCTGTTTCATTAACTATTTATTTATAAATCAATTTATGGCCAGTAGGGCTATTCAGGCGGAAAGTAAATTCGTTAACGGAATGCACAATTTTTTACAACAGGCAATGTTTTATTATAGTAATACTACTACAAGCATAGTCTTTAGTCATGAAATATTTATAAGGAATAAAAGATAATATTTTGTAAATTATTCAAACTGATTTAAAATTCATCTCAATCCCAGCTTTCAATAAAAAGAAACTATTTTAAAGAAGGCTTCAAATTTCGGTTTATTTAATTTTTATTTTAATAACTTTCTAGGGCATTTACTAGTCAGTCCATATGTATAGAAGCATAAAAATTGCTTCTTTTTTTTAGAGAGATTTTATTAGCAACGATTTATGGCGACATGCAAATAAAATTGCCAACGAATTGTTGCATATGTCATGTTGTTGTTATTTTATGGCTGCCTGTGGCATGTTCAAGGACAACAGCAGCAACAACAACAATTGTAGCAACAACTATAAAATATAAACGCTTGATATATTGTGATTTTACAGCATAGTGTTTTCAAAGTCTAGGTAAATCAATTTACAATTGATTGAATAGTTTTTTGGCTTTTGTGCTTTGAATTGAGATTTGCATCTAAAATTGTCGTTTATAAATAATTAATGCATAAATTGTTGTTGATGCTACGTGCGAAACTAATTAAATGTGCAAAGTGCGCAACATTTCCATTCAACTGTGGTTTCATCTGTGTGTGAGTGTCTGTGTATGTGAGTGTGTGTGGGTGTCACAGCTAACCACATGTAAAATGCATTGCAATTGTGTGCGTATTTGTGGTTTACGCCTATTTTATTGTTCGAGCAAGCAACGCAGCTCAAACTAAACAATTGAATTCCCCGATCTCCCCTCGTTTGTCGATTTAATGATGCATCATCAAACAATACCAACTGAACCATTGTCACAGTTGGCTTATATAAATAGGAGTACAAAATGTACTTTCCAATCAAACGCGACTCTGCAATGCGGGTTAATCTAATGTTAAATGAATGAAGAAGTTTTACGTATGGCTTGGGCAAGGAATTAGTCCGTTTTGCGAAAATATTAAAGCAAAGCGTCTTAAAAATACATTTACTTATTTGATCATTCTTAAGGATAATTTACAAAATTAATTTTAAGAAAAAAAGATTAAAAATGTTATTCAAATTCAACCCAAAAATATACAAAATTATAAAAAATACAAAATATAATAATATAAATTTTATTAAAATCGTTCTTTCTATGTAAATATTAGATACCTTACTACTAGCAACAATACAAAAACTAATTGCATTATTTTTTAAGCGTCTTCAAACTTAAATTATTTTTTTTGTCATATTAACCTAATCTTAATATTAAATGCTTTAATACTTGGAATTATTTGTCATCAACTTTTAATCAGCTCACGTATTATTTCAATTTTCCATACAATAAGTAGTACATAATATCGTAGTCTAAGCACAATAAGCAAATTATTATTTAATTGACAAACATTTCGAAATATATTTATATATATATTCATGTACCGCTCAGTTTGCTTATTGCATGCACGTTTATAATTATAATGAGCCTGTGTGTGTGTGTGTTATAAATAATTGAATTATGCATTTGCCATAATATGCAAACAAAATTTTGTTGATTTTCTATGGCTATAGTCATAAGCCGCGTGCTTGTTCCTATTTTAATTGTTTTATTTAACATTTAAAACCAATTTATATTTATGAAATTGCAAATTGGCGGCATCAGGGGCCACGAACACACACGCACACATACACTCAGCCTTGTACACACATCTACGTTGCGTATACGCAACATTTCCCATTTCCATTTGCCGTTTGCCATTAAAATGTGCGAAACATGTCGCGAAATGTGCCCCGTGCCAATTTGGTTGCCATGTTTGGCTGTTATGCAGGTAATTAAAATGAATACGCGATGTTCGTTGGTGCTTGTCAATTTTTATGCTGCCAACTCGGCGTATGCGTAATAAGCACTGTGTAATGTGTATATAAATTATTAATTGACTTTTATAGCATTGCTGCAGGAGCTGAAACAACGACGGCAATGGCAATGTTAATTAATTAGCACATTGTTGTGTGGCAACACAAAATTTAAGCCGCTTCAACGAACCGCTGCAAGTGTTTGGCTACAAATCGCATTAGCAGATTGCAGACAGTGTCCAAAGGACCGAAAGGACAAAGCCAGCACAAAGTAACTTCAACTCTCTTCTCTGTCTGTTGTCTGCTATCTGCAAGTGCACTTAACGCCACAGGCGCAGAGCCAAGACTGAGTTTATTTGGTGTTGCGGTTTTTGTCCGGGGCCCCCCAATGGAAATGGCTGGCAACGAGGCGTATGATTAATTTCAACAGCAGTGAATTCATAATATAGAAGATAATAATAAAAATACGCTAGCAGTAAACATTTAATTGCCTGACAAATATTTGCACCGCCAATGAGTTAGGGCCAAGTTTTTCGAGTGCTACTCAAATACTAAGCACACAAAAAAATAATTAACAAAGCTGAAAAAGAAAAGGCAATAGAATAAAAGATATCCTTTAAAAATTTCTGAGCCATGTTCATGATTATAATTTTTTTTTAAATTAAATTAATAAGAATAATTTGACTGCTTAAAATATGCAAAATATCTCAACTGCTTTTTGCATAATTTTAGCTTGGTCATTTACCATTCTTTTTACAGGGTATATAAACAAAAGAAACAACTACTTTATGCTTGATGAGTTACAACTTTAGTGGCAAAACTTGCATTATCGGCATACGCTGCCATTTCATATATTGTAACTTTGACTGCAAAACTTTGCCGCTTTGCCGCTTGACAAAATGTGCGAAGTCTTGTGACTCAGGGGTCACAGGGAGTGGGGTGAAAACTCAAACCCATCGCTGATACTCGTATTTATATGCAAAAATCTTAAGTGAAGTATCGATTTTGCCGGCAGCTAGAACATTATTTACAAACGAATGAACTTGCAAAGTAAAAAACTGAGTACACAGCTTGTAGAATATACACATAAACACAATCACACACACACACATACAATACATATACTAATGCGAATGAATTTGCATGTATTTGTGGCGTGTGGAGTTTTGTTTATCTATTCCTTGAGCCTTTTGTGCGCCTGCTTCGAGCACTTCAAAAGAAAACTCACTGGCTATGAAGTTTAGATAGAGCTCAATAGAATACGCCTGTTAATCTGTCAGCTATTATTTTTTTTAACTTTCGCTATTTAACGGAAACTTTTTAAGGTAATTTGATAGCCTTATTTAAATGTGGTACTTTATATTAAGATATTGCTTTAACTATAGAAATTGTTTCTTTTTATTCTGGTTAAAAAAGAGCAAACAATTTATAGATGAACTTTAAAAGCATATTAAAGTCACAGTTTTTATTATTTATAAATATATTTAAATTCTTAAAAGTGCTCTTAAGCTAATGTATTCATTGTAAGCTCATCGTTTAAGTAAATACAGTTTGCACACTCTGCAAGTCATTAGCACTTTATCTGTCTATAATGGAGAGAGCACAGTTTGGGCACAGTTGAAAAAACGAAATTTTGTAAATTTATGTGACGACTTCATTGGAAATGTATTTTTCTTTTTGCAATTTAGCATTTTACCCTTTCGCGTTTGCATTAATCTTTTGGCACAAAAGTTTCACTCTGGCCGTCGCCCAAAAAAAGTGAAAAGTAATTTAAACTTTTGCTTTTACTTTTGTCTGAGCTTTTACAGTTTTTCAGTATGTTTCTCTTGTTTTACAACTTTTTATTATACACCCTGTATTAAATTGATATGAGAAAGTTTGTGCATATAGTGAACATTATCTTTCGGCATTGCAGCAATTAAAATGAATTTGAAATGAAGATAAAATAAGCGCTTGAGTTTCTCAAAAATTCAGCACAAAACAATTATTATGATATGTAAAACTATTATCACAGGGTATTGTCAGCTCGAGCAATTAGTTGAAATTGGTTTTTGTGTATTTTCGTTACCCTCAATAAACGCCAGACAAATTTTGCTCAACACTTTTGCCTATTGACTGAATGAAATTCAAACTGTAAAATAAGACGAACTAAAAGGAAAGAAATGCATAAGAAATTTATTTGAGAAATTTTTGGTTTGTTTCATTTTTGCATAAGCCGCTTAGGCGCTTACTTTGATTCTGTTTAACGTGCTCGCAATTTGCCATTTCAAGTTTATTGCCAAAGACGTAAATTCCTTTTTATTTAATGTAAGCCAAAGTCAAGTGTGTGCAGAGTGTGGAGCAGAGTAGAGGAGGGGAGCAGGGAGGGGGATTACCTACGCGATTCTACACCTGCACATATAACTTCATGGGCTTCCTGCCATATATTGTACGTGCTACACATGCATAACATGTTTTTATTCAGTTGTTATTTCCATACACTAACCTGAAAGGTATGATAACTATGTTATCTTGTTTGTGACCTTACTTTGAATGTTTTTTATATTTGGCACAATAGAGAGAATAATATAATAGGACGTCATAAAAATATTTTTTTATTTATCGTTAGAAATGTTGAATGTTTTTACTCTATGTATTTTCTAACTTTACCCTGAGTTACATAAGATTTTATAACAATTTCACTTAGCAAAAATTAACATTAATTTAAATCATTAATTTAAATCAAACATTTTAAAAAATTTAAATTAAACTAATTTAATTGAACTTTTTTATCTTTTCAGTTGCGAATTTAAATGGCTTTGAATATAATTGAATTGTTGATTTTACCTTCATATTTTACAGTGCTAATCATTTATTATTCTCTCTTTCTTTTTTTTTGCTACTTGAAGTGTATTTACAAGTCGACACATATTAAATGCGAATTGTTTTCAGTGACTTTTACACTTTTATGTGCGGACAAATTTGTGCTCGCATTGGTTTTTGTGTTTTTAATCAAATGGCACTCAATAATTAAAGCGCAGAGCCAAAGGCGATAGATGCAGAAAGCCATTGGGACATAAATCCAGCTGCCATAACTTCCTGCTGCAAATATTGAAAGTCCATTAACGGTAAAACATGGCTGGTTCCCAGTTGGAAACAGGTATCCCATATTCCATATATCCCATTGTTCATTGTTCTCTTTCATCTGTCTGACAGGGGACTTGACTCCAACTCCAACTCTAGCTTCAACTTCCACTCCTACTTCTATTTTAGCTAGAGTTGAATTAAGAGTTGTAGACGGAGTTCTGTTACAGTGGCAGCTGCTATGTTTTTTGCCCTAGGTGCAGGTGCAGGTGCATACTCGTACTCGTAGTCGAAGCTTATGGCATGTCCTGTCTGCATCTGATAAATGCGTTCAAACAACTTTAATTAAAACATTTGCCATTTGCCCAACACACCCAACACCGTTCGATGTCAATAGACGTCAATAGGATTTTGTTGATTTTTCAGCACAAACGAGGCGAAAACATAACAAATAGCTAAAAGGAAATAACGTCAGGACACACCCATTACACACACACACACTCACACACATCTATTCATTTGACATTTGACACTATTTGTTTGCCTTGACATTTGGCTCAAATTGCATTTGTTTTGTTGTTTTTATTATTTGTGGCTTTATTTATTTATTTGTGTTTGCTTTGGACATTATTAGCGCGTTTTGTTCTGAAACCAATTAATAGAATTACCAAATTCCAAAAATATTTGCTTAACACACATATATTATCAAGAAAAATGTTAATTGCATGAGGCGACTCTAGATAACAAATTAATTTATTGAATAATTGTTGAGTAATTTTTGTAGCATTTGTAGAGTATTTTTAGTCAGACTTACAATTATATTTATTTTAATCTTAATATTGTTTATTTAAATATTTATTATCAAATCTCTAGTTATGTCAACTTTTTGTCAGCCTAACCAAGTTGATTTTAATTGGTAGGTAAATAGAAACTTCGACTGCCAATATTTGCTAAATGCTGTAACTACTCAAGCGATTTCATTTCTAGATATTTTCCATGGCAGTTGCTATTTTTTCACTGTCTAAAATCTAAAAACCTCAAAGTCTTGAAGCTATAAAAAATAAAACACTGGCCAAATTGGCACAGTAATATTTTTTCAGACTGCCCAACTAAAAATCCATTTTCATTAAGTTTCTCTTCAAAAAGTGGATGAGAGTAGAAGGAGAATGTGAAGAAAAATTGAATGTGACTGTTTAATGTGTGTGTGTCTGTTTGTATGTATGTGTATCCTGAAAGTTGAGCTGAATTTCACTTTTGAGTAGTTATCCCTTGACTAGTCGGAAAAACGGATGAAGATTGGCAGATTGATGTGTTGTTGTTGATTTTGACAAGTTTTTGGGTTGTCTGCTGTGTATAGTAGTTCATAGTAGTGACTGGTAACCAGGGCAATTTTGACCTGGGGGGTCGAAATTATTTAAGCTACGACGGCTCATCATCAGCTTGAGCAATATAGAGACTCGACTCGACCGGGCTAATCAGGAGGGAGAGGAAAAATGCCCATCACAGTAAGCAGCTTGGCTCGCAGATTAACAGATTATGATCTGACATGAGAGAAATAAAGTTGGAGAACTTCATTAGCAACGTGTGTACACTGCCAGAGTGTATTCTGTGTATTCTGTTGCCCTCGACGCGCACCAGTGGGCAATTAAAGCAATAAAAGTGTAGACGACTGCACATTGAATGGCCGAATCCATACAGGCAACCGTTTCCACAGTTCGCCAGAAATACACAGAGTTCAGGGCAGGCTGGCTGAGCGGAAGTGGGAAGGGGGGATGTCCCACACTTAAAAAAGTTGTCGAGTGGACGCAAAAAAACAAAAAATAATTGAAAAGCGCTCTTTGGCTTTGCTTTTGTTTGCCTTTTAAAACGTAAACATTTGAGAAAAGATATATTAGCTAATAAATAAATGTTGAGATTTACTTAATGTAGAGTAGAAGAAAAGATTGTGAAAACAATAACAAAACTAATAGTAATAATAACGCTATGACATAATTAAAAATGCCTAATTTTTGTTTTGTTTTTAATAATAATTTTAATATTTATTTTACAACTTAAAAATCACGAATAATTATGTAATTCACAATCGGGAAAGGCTGTAGACGAACTCCCGACTAAGAAATACCTTTATTTATTTAAAAAAGTATAAAATATTTTCTATTGCATACTTTTAGGCACATACATTGCTTAATAACCGATGTCTGTCATTATTGTCTTTCTATTTGTCCGATCTTATTACGATTTAGTACAATGATAGCTATTAAAAGTAGTTAATAACATAGAGTATGCAGTCGACGACTTGTTACCATTTCATTTTCATGGCCATTTCATTTTCGTTTGGGCCATTTTTGTATGGCAGCTGTGATTGGGTCGTGTCCACGCTAATCCTCACTTGCCAGATCGCGTTCAAAGCCTATTTTCAATTTTATTTAATGCAATTTCCGTTAAAATTGTGCTTCTGTACGAATATATATATTTTGCGTGTTTATTTAATGGACAGCGTATTAAATGAACAATAGAAGTATTGGAAATTAATTTTTGGCTATGCGGCTAAACACAAGCATTTAGTATTGATATAGGAAAACCAAAACAACAACAACAATAAAAATAAGAACAACATGAGCTAAATCAACAAACAAATCGTCCAAATTCAATGCGGCGGAATCATGCATCAGACTTGCCCCTGCAAAATCCGGATTGCACTCTATTAAATGCAAAATAAAATCACAGACTCAGAGAGAGATAGGTAGAGGGACACAGTGTGCGAGGGAGAATGAGAGAGAGTGAGAGTTGTAGATTGCGGTTGCACTGTAAATTAAATATAAAATGTCCTGCGGACTGTCGCTCTTTATGCATGCGGCTGCCCCCAACGACATCAACAACAACAACAGCAACAAAAACATGAGCAACATGAGCAACGACGACAACGTCGACATTGCAACCAAAAGTTTTGCACATTTTTGAAATGCTTTTTCAACGAATGCAGACAGAGAGTCACTGGGTGAACGCAGAGGGGAAAAGAGGAAAAGGGGCTGGGGCGGAGGGTTCTGCTAAAATCCAAAACAAAAGACAACTTGACAACAAGTTTAAGCACATACACAAAGAGAGAGAGAGAGAGAGACAGGCTCGGCTTAGTTGTCCCATCAACAATTTCAAGTGCACTTTTGCTTTTACTTGCTGTTCAAGAGGAAAGTCTCGCACAGGCGACAAATTAAACATAGCTAATAATATTAAATAGTAATAATAAATTATAAGCTTATGTAAGAAAATGTATAATATATTCTGTTTGATTTTAATATGATACATATTTAATTTAAATGTTATTTATGTTTGATTTTATTGAATCATATTTGATTTAAATATGTATGAAACATATTTGATGGCTTTATTGTTTATATTAGCTATATTTATATAGATTTCGATTTGGATTATGTAAATTTTGTCTGGTGTACCAAATTTTTAGTATACTTGTACGTGTGTAATTATTTGTACGTAATTTTGTTGTGTGCGCTTGATGAAAATAATTGTAGCATACTTTACAGCAACAATTTAAAAGGCCATGGTCACGTTTTCAACAACAACAACGGCTCAAGGAATGAGACGGAGAAGGAGAAATAGAAAGACAAGGAGAAGGAAATGGAGAACAAGAACAACATTTACAACAACTACAACTACAACTGGCCAACATGACTCTGAATGCTTTGACATGAATGACATTGCAGCCACTCTTGAGACGCACCCAGTCTTCTGAGCTCTGTAAAATATGAAATATAATTTGCCTGATACGATATTAAATGCAAAACGCACTCACTTGTCACAAATTGGCTGGTATGGCAACAACAGCAACAACGACAACAGCAACAAAAACAACAAGAACAACAGTTGAAATTGTTGAATATCATTTGGCATAGGGCCAGAGCATAAATAAACGACTTGAACCCGTAGACATACGTTCAAGTATTCCTTATATAATAGTTTGGCATCTGAGATTTGTTAAACTGGCAGCTTCGTAGGAATTGGCTTGTGAATTGCGTGCATTGAATAAACGAAAGTGTACGGTCTGAACAGACTGTATGGCTCTTGTTACATATTAATATGCAGACACTGTAGCACTTGCCGTAAATCACCTGAGCATCATGACCACAACAGCAGCAAGAAATGTGGTAATAACAGCAGCAGAAGGAGAAGTGGCTAACCAATAGGAGCAACAAAAGCAGCAATGTCGATATAAGTAGCAAGAATATAAGTAGCTGAAAAGACCGCAGCAGCAGCAACAGCAGCTGCAAAAGTAGCAGCAGCATCAATATGTGAAGTAACAGCAAGAAAAGTAGCAACGACAGCAGCAAAAGTAGTAGAAACTGCAGCAGAGGAAGTAGAAACAGGTAAAGAGATAGCAGTAGGAGCAGCAAAAACACTATCAGAAATAGTATTCGCAATAGTAGTAGAAGCAACTATATCCACAACATTAGCATATAAAGCAATTTAGTAGAGTGATAAATATGAGCAATTGCAACAATAACGTCAGCAAGAACAAAATCTAAAATTGCATCAATTTTGGAAGTAGACAACAACAAGCAAAAGTAGCAGCAACATGAGAAATGAACATTGATTTAAAACAAAAATAATTTTTAGCTTTACATAATATAAATTCTTTTATAACAAAATAATAAAAGCAAGAGCTAGGCATAGAATTATTAACAAAGGCAACAAAAAAGGTTACTAGAGTCATTGGTGGCAACAGTAGCAGCAACAACAGCATTACTTTTTGTTGTATCTGTAGTAAATAGGAAAAATTAAAAACAATTACATAACAGCAATACCAAAAATAAAAGAACAAAATTGTTTAGTATTTCAAATTTTTGTTTGTTAATAAATGAAGTTAATAAATTGAAGGAACTGCAAGGACGATAGTAGCAGCATTTTAGGTAGCAACAGTTCCTACTATACCAGTAGCATTTTTTTTATTAGTACGAACTGCAGCAACAACAACAACTACTACAGCACCAGCAACAGCAGCTGTTAATTTGGCGTCTGTCTGAGTAAAGTTTTTGCTTGGGCCACAGAAACTTGCGGCAACCGCAGCCAAAAGTTCAAGCAAAATGAAGATTTATTTGTCTGGCGAGCGGAAGTCATAGACAGGCAAGACTATGCATAGTGATAGTATCTCTCTCTCTCTATCTTTCTCTCTCTACCTCTCTCTCTCTCTCTCTCACTCACTCACTCCCATCCATCTAAATGTCTGCGTGTGTGAGTTGTATGATCACGTGTCTTGTGGCAATTTCCGTTCCGGATATTTGTTGTGCCTCTCATATATATGAGGCAAACTAAGAGCCAACTTGCCACTAATTTGTTGCACAAACTTCGACAATGGCCAAAGTGCAACAGACATGGCTCGTCTCATTAATGAAAGCGATTTTAATGGTATTCGAAATGGGACTCCAGCAACAACAACAACAGCAAGTTGGTGGTGAAGTTGCCATGATGATGATGATGTGTGGTATGTTGTTGTTGCTGCTGCTTGCAACCTGCAGCAAGTAAAATTCTTCCTCAACACTGACCAGTTCTCTGACAGCCTAACTGACTGTCTGAGTGTCTGTATGTCTGTTCGACTGTCTGGCAGCTTATGTTTGTATTAATGAACAGTTCCCCAACTGGAGCTGCTGTCTAGCATATGTCTGACTTCTCACTCCTTTCTCTCTCTCTCTCTGTCCCTCTCCCCTCTGTATGTGTGTCCATTACATAGTAAATTATTGTGTGTGTCCATGTCTACTATAGTCTATAGCCCCTGTACAAGCTGTCAATTTGCAACTCGGACAATGGTCACAGTCATGACTTTTGACAGTTGTTTTTTGCCTTGTTTGGCCCATTTTAATTACAATTTCGTCTTTACATTCCACAAATGGAGCATTTGTTTTTAAATTATTAAAGCGGCAACTAAGTAGCAAAGAAATGGGCAAAGTATATGTGCAGAGTTATCAAAATTGTGCCCTAAATGCGTTCATAAATTTTCTTATCTACTTGCTGCGTTGTCTCTGGGCCATGGCTCACATTTTACAGTCGAAAAATTTCCACATCAGTTCACTAACGAGCCCTTTACCACACATGCACGCACTCACATGCACACATGAATGAAAGGAAGTGAATTTAGACACATTCACCCACATACATATACATATGCAATAAGTGGAGTATGAATATTCTGTCGCTGTCAACAAAGTGTTTTTACTCGATGCTCCGGATTGCGATAGTTAAGTGCTTAAAGTTCAATGCGAATAGTTATAAAATAATGTTTTTTAATTAAAGCATATTAAAAAATTGAGCTTAAATAGTAAGTCACAAACTGCTTTTGCTTAAAAGTGATTGTGCAACTAAAATAATAAAAAGTTCTGTTTTCAAAGAAAATTTCAAATATTATTAAGAAGATAAACATAAAAAACCTTTTTTCATTAATATAAAATTATAAAAATAGTGTAAAATATAAATAAAATAAATATATATATATATATATAGAATATAATTAAATAACATTTGAATCTATTTAAATTTCACTTAATTTTCACAGTGTCTCTCTTTTCTTACTTTACCCTTACTGTAGCTCAAAATGATTTGACCAGTAACAACATTTTCTCTATGTTTAATCTATTAAATTGCATCGCCTATATTTATTTATTTATTATTCAGATCAATAAGTAAAGAGTTTCCGTTAAATTGTTATAGAAATAAAAGCTTCAGCTAATGTCATTGCTACTTTAATCCTTTTAAAGCCCAATATAATGAGTAGGACTACCACAATGCCTTGGGGCTTATTACACAAAAACATACATATACTTATATGTTCAATCTAATAAAAGCTTTTTGCCTCATTTGATGATTCGCAAAAAAACGAGAAAAAAGGATTTGAAATTTAATGAATTTTTGCTTTTACGCTCGCCTGCGTGGCACATAAAAAGGGAAACACATTTGGCTCATTTGTTTTTTCGGGGGGTTTTTTGTGCCCTGGCAACAGTGGAAACAAAAATAAGACGCACAACACGCATTTGCCTCTGATTATTTTGATGTGTGGTGGCAAAAGGCGTGAAATGCGCCCACGTACACATACAGATACAAACTGATATAGGTATATGATATACATATGTATATACAGACACTGAATCACATTCACTTTGCATAAAATGCGACCAAAAAGGTTTTATGTCAAATTGAAAGACGACAGGCAGGCAAAACAACAACAACAACACTGCTAAAGAGCAACTAAAACCAATGTGTATATGTGTGTGTGGGGTGGTTGTAGGTTGTTTGTGACATGGAACTCAAAATGCATGACTCGTCATGTGGCAGCAGGAATCAGGCTCTAAATAATTTAGCAACTGGGCGGACAATAAAATTCGAACTGAAATGTCATACGCATGCATTTGCATATGATTTACCAGTTACCAGACATTGCAATGCCACGTCCTGTTCATAGTTGTTGTTGTCATTGTTGTTGTTATACTTATTGTAGTTGTTAGTGTTGTTGCCTGACTGTAAACGCGCAGTGCAAATGCCATTGAAATTGATGCCAGCGGCAAATCAGCAGCACCAACTCTACTTTGTATCTACCACTTCCCTTTTTCTCTATCTCTCTCTCTCGCTCTGCTTCATCTATCTCTCTCACTCTTCGCTTCTGTGATAAATTTACAATATAATTTGTATATTGTCATGGTTCGGTTCATGCTATATATCTTCTTGTATTTTGTGCTAAATTTGCATGACCAAATTGCAATTGCACAAAATTGCATTGCCTACTTTCAGGCGCACAAATTGTCAACATATAATTTGTTTAGAAATTAAACTCGATGATTCAACAAATTTGGCAACATTTGCAATTTGATATTGTTAAGCACTTGATGCATACTCGTAAATGTGCATTAGCCTGGCTAAAACACAATGCAGAGAAAGCAATACAATACAATGTTCAGCCAAAAAGCAAATTGCATTGCAAAATTGTATACATAATTTCATTAGTGACAAAGCTGCAGACAATAAAATTTCTCACAGGTGATTGTTGAGTGTGTGTATCATGAATAAAATGCAACTTTTGTTTGCGACTCAATAAATTTAACGATATAAAATTATCAATTTGGCACTAATTTGTAATAATTAACTAGAGATTTAGTCAGCACATGAATTGATTTACAGTTTGATAATTTATTGAGAGTTGCGAAAATACTAGAATTTAACTGGAATAACTTGACTAGAATTTATATGCAGTTGATTGACAATGTGTTAAGTATCTCTTCATTTCTGACCCTCTCACTTTTTCTCTCTGTTGTTTGTTCTAACAAAATCCTTTGCGTAATTGACACCCAGTCAGACACACACACACTCTCTTAGACAGATGAGTATCGTATTAAGAGTCAACACGCATATGAGCAACATGCTTCTGCTTCATCGACGTCCCCAGAGTTGCCACAGCTCCAGGGTTACAGCAGCTGTAGCATCAGGTACTCGGGACTTGTTTGCAACAATGGCACAGCACAAAATTCCATTCTGTCTGCATATTTGAGACTTTGATCATTTGAAACGTTGCTGCCAGACAGAGAAAAAATGCATGACCCACAACTCCCTCAACTTTCCCCACTCTATATCCTATCGTATGCTAATGCCAATCTCCTTCACATATACATATATATGACAGACAAATGTATGTGTCTCTGTCTGTACGTTATTATGTGGCTACTCAGCAGACCCGCCATATACTACGACTTTTGCTTCAGCTGCAACAATCTAATCATCATCATCAATAACACTAGTCAACATTAATCCGGATTTGAGTACATACAAAAAGTGCATGAACTCATACTTTAAACTCATTTTTTGGTACTCTGCGAAAATTCTTAAAATAGACTAAAAAGTCCTGCTATTTAAACGGAAATTGTAAATAAGCCGTACATTTTTTTTTTGTTTTTAAATAAGGAACATAAATTAAACATTGCGAAAAATATATTTTGAAGAAATGCAAATCAAATTTTCAATTCATTATAAAACCTCTTATTGACACAATTTTTTCGAAATTCTTTTGTTATAAATACGTAAAAATATCTGCATTTCAATTTTAAAATTCCTTAAAAAAACCGCAATTGTGTAAAACTGTGTTGTCCACGTTGTCGTTCATGTGTCGCCCATGTCGCCCATGTCGAGTGCAACATATTGACCAACGCTTTGGGTATACTTAACCCTTACTCATTCTGTCAACTTTGATCAATTTATGCACATTATTTGTCCTGCTGCATGTCGCGTTGATTTTTCTCCCAATCCTTTACATTCACATTTCGATATGTCATTTGCATGCAAACTAACTTCACTTCAGCTTCAGTTACCGCTTTATCTTTAGCATTCTGATTTCGAAATTTGGTTATGTATTGACCATGGCTACATATATGACCAGCAGGAGAATTTCCGTTTCAGCTGCCAATTTCAAAAAACATCAAATGTGCCATTTATGGATTTATGGTTTAAATCAAACGTATCTTAATAAATATATAGAAACTGTAAAGGATTAGCTGTTTAAATGAGTACTGTGTGCATTTAACAGCAGAAATTAATGAGTAATGTTAGCGTTTTAACATAGCTAAAGTAGAAAATGTTAAGGATATTTCGAGAAGAAATTCATTGTCGATATGGCTTGTTCTGTGGATTATTTTCGTGACTTCATGGACCACATTTTAAATAGCTGCGAAATGTATTTATTAATTCGACGCTTGTGGCACGCGTTTCCTAATTTATAAATTCATGAATATAAATTGCTTTTCAAATGATATATAATATAATCAAATATGCAAATTTGAGCAGTCTGCATATATGATTTTCACACATAAAAGGTTATTCAAAATGCCAGATATTGGCATCACATACAAATATGTTGCAGCTGCACGAGTTACTTTTAAACTGGTTTAAATCCAACTGGATACACGTATATGCTGTGATTTTTCTTTGTGTATTGCATTGGTAACACATGTCCACTTTTTATACTGTCCTCCTGTTGGCCGAAATGCTGCAGTACAAAATGGCCAGAAGCCCAAAAGTCAAATGCAGTTGAGGGGTATGTTGTATGCCACAAAGTGGACATCTAAAAACGAAACCAAGTGACCAAAACCGAAAAACATTCCCAGCAACTGCAAAAACAATGCAACCAAATAGATTTAGTAACCATATTATGCTTCTTAAGTGAAACCAAAGTAATGTAAAAACTGCCTCATGTACTCGTGTACATATATTTATTTTCTACTTAAATTTTATTTATTTTAATATTTTTGGCTGTGTGCTCTAAGTTGACGTTTACTAAATATTCAGATCTTACAAGAATTAGAAATTAGTAGTAGACATTTTTTTATTGTTTTAAAAATGCCAACAAGCGTTTTATTTAATGCTTAACAGATTGTTGGTTAACATAACACTAACGTTACATAACTGCAGTGCAATACGTTTGACCGCTCGTTTTTATTTAGATTATTTTTTGATCAGAAAATCGAACTGGTCTTTTAAATTTGTGTTTTTTTAGATTTTGAAGCTTGTTGCATGTTGCCTCGTGTCGCACATTGCATGCTGCTGTGTAAGCAGTTTCCTTCAATACATCAATTATCCAATGGCTGTCAAACTGTGCGCCAGTCTAGCGTGTCAATTTATCAGGATTTTAGTTAACAGCAGAAAACTATCCCACTTCCCTTGCACTTTTGTTATCGTCCTCATCTGTATGTCATGCTCTAATTGACAAGAGCTGCCAATTGATAAATGGCAGTGTAACTTTTTCGATAATTGTTGCTAATTTTTTTGGTTATGTGGCAAGTTGAGAAGAGCAGCCGAAGTTTGCCACGCGTGTGTCACTTGTGCAACAGCTGCGGGCAAAAGTTGAACAAACAATAAAGTTTTTAATTATAAGCAATGCTCCCCAAAAAAGTTCAATTTCTTTAGTTGATCGCAATCAAGTTTGAAAGATGACTTTACTGTCCTCCCCCCCGCGCCATCACAGTTGCAACGACAGCAATCGAATGAGAACTGTGTGGGAACTTCTAGCACACACTGTGCGTGTTTGCCCCCCGGCGTGTGCGTGCCACTTTGACTGGCTTCTGGATATCTATGTGCCTGTGTGTGTGTATCTGTGTGTGCTTCACTCGGTGTGAGTAAGTAAGTCAATGAAATTAGTGCCGGCAGGCACAAACCAGGCCAAGACTCAAGCACAAGCCGAAGTTAAACCGGAAATGTTGGTAGGAGTATCGTTGTCTTTTTGACATTTACATCTCCCTCTCTCTTTCCCTCTCTCTTTCCCTCTCTCTTTTTCTCTCTCTCTATCCTTCCCCTTCTATTCGTGCTGAGCTGAGTATGCTATAAAAAGTTGTGTGGTAAAACTTATTGGGTTTGCCTGCCTGATAATCAAAAAGCCGGACAACTTAAATAATTTGCGGCAGCGCTGCGCGTGTTGCCCCAGAATTATCACTGGTCACTTCCGTTAACTGAGTTTTTGCTCTAGAGAAAGTAGAGCACAGGAAATTCAAGTTACTTAACGGATATACCAAGATTTCCTTGCTCTCAAATAAAACTGGCCAAAATAAATTCAACACTAAAAATATAAACGGCTAAATTTACCCGACAATCTTTATCTGTACTTAACAATAGTTGGTTATAAATATTATTGTGATTTTTTGGTTTCATCTGCTAGCATTTTATCAGCATTCTCTATAGTCCAGTCGACCCAGTTCTCCCATTTAATTTTCCACTTTTGCATTGCATTGGCTTTCTCCTCGTCCGAAAGAGCGCTATGTTTAATAGAATTTTTGGCAGTACGTTTCAGAAACTTCAAGTCCGCGTTTCTGGGCTATAAATGGACTAATTAAATTGCAATATAGTTTAAATTAAGTCAACTCACCGCAATGCCTAGAAAGGCCATATAGAAGTCATGGGAAAGAGGCTTAGTGCGCCAAAATGACGGATTTCCCGATGAAAGAACAATGGGAATATTGTTGGCAATCAACGAGGCAGCTGGATGATTGCGATAATCAGCGCCGAGTTGCAACACCTGATTGCAAACGGGACAAACCTCGATGGCGACTCCGAACTTCTTGGCCAACTCCATGACCAATGGATGTTTGGTTATGGCATAGGCGTGGCCAATACGCCGAGTGCCCAGCAGAAGGGCATCTATGAGATTCTCGTCCAGCGGAGAGCCATACCAGTTGGTTTGACCCGCATGGAAATAGAACTGAATGTGCGATGGCATTTTTAAGAGCTCCTTGACAAACATACTCAGTGGATGGCCCAATTCCTCTTGGCCAACAAGATCGAAACCCATCAGTAAATTGGGAAACTCCTTCTGCAAGAAGTTTTAAATTTAATGTGATTGATTAATGATTACTTTTTGATTACTCACATTTAGTTCAATGCATAGTTTCACATGTTCGGCCATCTTTTGGACTGTCGTTTGTCGATGTGGCGAATAGATCACTTTCGAGTCTATAAAGTCCGGATGATCGGCCTTAAAGCGCTTTAGCTCATCGTTGTAGACCTGAAGGGTTTCTTTGACGGGTAACTTGTTGTCATCCAGGCAGTAGAGACGCTTAAGGAGTGATCGGACTTCCACATACTGCACTCCATCCTCGCTGAACTCCTTGAGAGCGTTGTAAAAGTATTCTCCCCAAATGGGATAGTACAGAACAATGCCATCAATCAGAGCAAATATGCGCATCATGTGTTTCCACGCCAGGTCATTTGATTTTAGATTCGATAAAGGATACATGCTAAAAAGCGCCTTCAAATGTTCGTGAACATTCTCTTCTCCTCGTCGATCTCGAAACTCATCCATTGTCTGCCAATTGCCGTCTTTGCGTTTCATTCTCTTTGGTTTATCCTTGGAGAAACGGAACTCTTCTATCTTACAGCCATCTTCTGTGCTGCAGACCCAGAGATGCTCCTTATAGGTCAAATCTATTAGGAACTGAGTACTACACATAGAACTGTCGTGTGTTTTGAGAGCTCCTCCTTTGGGCATCTTCCGGATCAATTGAAACAGCGGCGACTTCTCAATGTCGTAGAGTCTCTCAAAGATATGAGATCCTGGCACGAATTGATTCGGATCCTTGACTCCCCGATTATACTCATCCATCTTGAGGCACATGATCACATCATTCACTCTGATCTCCTTCTGTGTCAACTCAATGTCATTGCCAAGTATCGCACCCTGCTCCAGTTTGCAAACTATTTCCCGCAGTTTCCTATAGGCCTCTGGTGTACACTTTCGCAGACTTGACGGCCCAAAAAACTGGGTTAATATGCTTCCAGACAATTGATGGAACATAGCTAGTATCAAACAGGAACATAGCTAGTATCAAACAGGAATTTGTGTTTTTGTAAATGAAAAAGATATCTCAATGATTGGCGATCAAAAATTTTATCGAAGCTCAGAACCAAATTTAGCATTATTTAAAAGTCATCTTATAGCTAATCGCATAGATAATACTTGGCTTACAGTTCTTAAGTTCGTGAAGTTTGTTTGTTTATCCATAAGAGCCTTTGTAAAACTGATCTCACACACTCTGATGTGTTTTTGCTGGTAACCAGCTTTTGCTTAAGTGTTTTTTAGCAGCATTACATTACTTGCTTATTGCGCCACCTTCTCTAGCTACTGAAAACATTCAACCCAGACCTAAAACCAGACCAAGTATACAAGCCAAAGCTGCAACCTTTCCAAACCGAAACAGTTACAATTGCCCAGGGCCATGAAAGTTTTCAAGTGTTAACGAGTTTTGTTGCACACATGTGTCGATTGCATACGTAGTGCACTTAACTTGAAAACTTGCACGACATTCAGGCTACAACAGCAACAACTATAACAACAACAACAAAGAAGGCAATGGAAAGTGGCAAACTGATATGCAGCTTTCCTTGGCTGAGAATTTGCACAGAATTTGATTTCGTGCAAAAACAATTTGCATCTTAATTGTGTCCTTTGCTGGAAGTATACAAAACAGCTTAGGGCCAAAAACAGGCATGTCTATAATTTTATCAGCACCTAAGTTACTAAGTCGGCAGTTGTTGGTATTTAGAAGTCATCTTTTAACCTAAACCTTAAACTAACAGACTTGTTCTGAGTTATGCACTCAACTAAAGTATTTCTAGAATAGTTTTTGACGCTAAGGACTGTTTTTTAACGTCTGCATTACTTTAATCTACATAAGATATATTTTCAAATTTCACTTTAATTATATTCTGTTTCAAAATTTTATTCATTTAGAAAATTAATTTATTTTCCATACTTACCTCTCTTTTGCAAATTTGTGAGATATACCTGAATGAGATTTCAAACTCAGCTAAATTGCTAGCAGTTTTCATTATCCTTTCTCAGTTATGCTAAAAACATACTTTAAATAAATGTTTTCATAAATTTCAAATCGATGCCACATTTTAGCCATTTCCATCCATCATTCATGTTTTCTGTGTAACCATGTTGAATTCCCTGGTTAGTTGCTCTTTTTCTGTAAGCGTTTCTCTTTCGTCCTGCGTCTTCCTCGGCTTGTGGCATCGTTACATATCATTTTTTTTTGTCTGTTACAAATTATGCTCATATAAATTTTTATAAAACATTTCTGGCGTTGCCATTTTATTTTATGTTTCTTTTTGTTACAACTGCGTCTCACTTATACACACCCGCATTTACTCACACAGACACACACAGACACACACAGACAGACATTCACAGCCATTTTCTACCAACTGCCTTACAATTTGCTGCGCACAAAAGTAGGCAACGAAATGGGGCACGAGGCAGAACGAGAAACGCGTTGTGTGTCTGCAGCAAAAATGAAAAGCAATTCACACTTGAAAAGTTTCAACATGCGTTTTTAAGTCGCACACAAAGAAGACCCAACTATTTTATTATTTTTTACACACTTTGCTTAAATTCTAGCTATGATGTCAGCTTCAACCCTTGAAGCATAATGGCAAGGAGGCCACATCTGGACTTTGGAGTAGTTTGAGATAAAAAAAAAATACATTTCACAAAGATAAAATTTTAAAATATTATAAAATCTATAAATTTTTGTAAAAAAAGTTGTTAAATCCAGCTGTGCTTTTAGCTTATTACCTTTTAAAAACATAAGAGAATGTAGTTAAAAATATTTAAAATGTTTTAAAATATATAAATATTAAATAAGTTCTTAAATCCAACTTTACATGGATTATTTGAATATGCTTTTTACTCTTTAGCTTTTGAACCTCTTGCACATCGCAAATGGAAATGGCTTGAATGATTAAAAAATCAGATAATGTGGTTATAAATATCTGAAAGAGTCACTTAAATGATATTTTTATACATAATATATGTTTAGGATATGGATGGATTGGGAAGGATATGGATGGGAATATGCAGGCTGATAAAACATGTGCGTATTCTTTGCGTATTTTGGTGTGTTAATGTGTGTGAATATGAAGCTGATGGCTGCCTTTAAAAAGCAGCTGCAAATTCAGGCGCCCATTGCCATTTGGGCCAACATTATGTTTGGTCGGAGACGATGCGACCATAAAAAAGGGTTCGCACTTGGAATTTGTTGAACCATCGAGTGTGTGTGTATGTGTGTGTGTGTTTGTTGTGCCAGTTTATTGTGGCACTTTGGATGCCTTTTGCCAGTTTATTTTTGAGGGCAAGCCAACTAATTTAATATGCATAAATGCTAGCACATGTTTCATAAATGGCATTTTAAAGCCGCTCCAAATGGGTTTATTATGTTATGTTGGCTGCTCGCCTTTTGCCACATTTCGCATACAATATGAATTTCTAATAATGCTTTTTATGCTGTCTGTGGTGTAGTACAATTTCCGTGCTCATGTTCAGAAATGCACAAACAACATGCCAAAATTCGTATTCAGATTTGTATGGGGGAGGAAAAAAAACTGTTGCATTCTCACAATGAACTCGATTTTAATGCCATAATTAAAGTGAAGGCAACGCCATGGCAGTTGTCAAACTGCTGCAGATAAGCCAAAGTGTTGTCTGCCCGTTCCCACACTCCCCCTTCCCCCTTCTCTTTTGGCCATTTGGCGACTGCTCGTGATGTCTGTTTTGGCCAAAAGTGAGCGACAGTTAGACGCGTTGCAGACAACAGTTGTTTAAACTCTTTAGGAGCGCTCAATGTGTGCACTTGCCACAGTCGCGTGGTTGCCCCCACCCCCACCCCCTCTTGCACCTCCTTAGCCCCTCCCACTGGCATTATGACTGTAGCTTAAATTGAAACAATGGCCACCAACTGTCGACTGTCGTCCCTCGTTTGTCCTTTGTCTTTTGTCCATTTGCTTGTTAAGCTTGCGGCTGGCATTTTTATCTGCCGTTTGCTTTGTCTTCTTCGCATTGTCATTTGCACAATGGCCAAAAATTTGTGCTTATACACACACACACACACACATACACACACACATACACACACAGTCACAATTCCGTCACACTCAGATACTCAAGCACACACAGTGTTTGATTACAAATTTTTGCGTTTTGTTAAATTGATTTGTCTACAGTCAGCACGTAGACAGAGCTACCTTATTCTGCCTAAATTCACCCCTCCTCCTCCCCTACCCTCTGTTAGCTGTAACCAATTTACATTTTGACGCGTTTTGCGCTTTGAATTGCGCGGCACGTTTGTTGCCTATTTGAATTACGAGTTTGTCAATAGAATCGCACGCTGTTGTTGCCTGTTGCCTCCTTCCTTGGCCATCTCAAATAAATGTCAATAAACATCTTAGCCAGTTTGACAGCAAATGCTTCAGGCCAAACAACTCGACAGCATTGACAGAGACATTTTTTTTTTTTTTGTAAAAGTGCCAAGTCGATGCTGTGTCTTTACTTTAATTCGACGGCTGACACAATTTATTGATTATGCCTAAGACGTATACGCAATATTAAGGATTAATTTATTTCGAATATTACAACTATTATTTTAATTTTATGCGTAATGAAAGAAGTATACGTAATCATTAATTGATTAATTACTTCATAAAATATTAATATAAATTTGTATTCTTTATTTTCAATCGATTTCAATAAAACTTTAGAACTATATATTTTAAGTTCAATTGACACAACATTTTCGGTTTTTATCTGTATGTTTTTAATACTTTAACAATGTCTCGATTAAGAGCTGCCATCAATTACAGCTTTATAAATATCGTTCTTATGTCTAAATCCCTGCACAATTTTCAGCATTGTTTTCATTAAATGACTGCATTTCTTTTTTGTTAAGAGCCCTCGGCATGTTTACAGCCATTTGTATGGGTTGTTTTTAAGCAATATGGTAGCTGTTAGCCATTTAACTGGCCATATACGAGTAGTGGCCATAAAAAGAAATTATAAAATAATATTTACAATCTAGCAACAACTATGAACAAGCTGGCAGGCATTTAGTGTTTCACCAGAAACAAAGTGTGTACAAAAGAAAAACACAAAAAAAAACACAAAGAGAGAAACAGGGAAACAGAGAAAAAGAAAATAGAATGAAAGTAATGTAAAGGAAAGTGGAATTTTACGTTTATGGTTATGTGGGTGCAGTTTGCACAATGCTGAAACTCAACTGAATCTGCGCTTAAAGGTTAAGTGGCAAATGGAGTGAGGAGAAGGTAAAGGGAAACTCCAAACTGCAGCAACAAATGGCTAACGGGAAGACAGGCAGGCAATAACAGCAAAGACCAGGGTCGCATTTAAAGTGCAGCTGTAATTAAGGCGCCATTTAATTGTCACAATTGTGCAGCGACTCAGTTGATGATCCTCACTTTATTTGGGGCCAGTTTTAAGTGTTGTATAAAGGAATTAAAAAAAAATTTGAGTTCATATTTTTTTAAATTAAAAATAAATTAGCTAGCAAAAAAGATGCAGTAATAGAGTGACCTTAGAAACTGTAATATAATAATGTTATCCAAATTTATTTAGTATCTAACATCAGCAAGTCGTAAAAGAGTTTAGTGTGAATAGACTTGACTATGGGTCAGATGATTCTATCTACTATAGCTACCTCTATCTCTCTCTTTCACAATCCCCTTGCAGTCGTAAAGCCTCATTTTGTTTTAGAGGTGACTCATGTGAGATACACATACATACACATATATATACGTGTTGTTGTTGTTGTTGTTGCCTGAGCTGGGGGCGAATACAGCAAGCAAGCAAAAGCATGTTGTGAAAAAAGTTTTATAATAAAATTATTTGTTTGGGCCAAAATAGACAACTTTTCAGCCATACATTTCATTTGTGCGAAATGTCACTCTGGGGCATACTTTTGCCAAACAACTGAGCAACCATATGAAAAACAACAGCAACAAGGACAAATGTTTGGCAAATTTGCAGCTCAGTTGCAGGATTGTCGACAGGACTGAGAGGACTCTACTCTCTCTGTGAACATCGTCGCCATGTCTCCATGTCAATGCCAAGGCACTAACAATTAAATACGCCCTGGGAAAATGTATGAGTGCAGCTTGCAGCCCGCAGTTGGCAGTATAAACATTTGCATTTAAATAAATATAAAAATGCATTGCATTTTTGTTGGCGCTATTCATTAGCCATGCTTACTCTTTACCCACCTTCTCCTTTCTGCTCTCTTCTCCTCTCGACTGGCACCCAAAGTGACTTTCAATGTAAACGTCAGCGCTTTGTGCTGTTGACATTTGTGCGCCCAGACGAAGAAGGAAGAGAAAGAGAGGCGAAACAGGAGCAGGAGGTTGACGATGACGGCAACAATTTACGAAAAACATCTCAGCGGCATGCAAATCCCTTTTAGGAACGCCACCAGCCACCAGCCACCAGGCGCAGAAGAGCACTTCAGCTATCCTTTAACTTGGAGGAGCCAGGGACAAAGCGAAAGTAGCTGAAGAATACAGGGAACGGGGAACAGGAAAACAGTATGCGGCATCCTATTCGATTTGAGTGGCAACTAGGAATTAACCAACACAAGCAGGCTCAGCTTTAGCTTCAGCTTCAAATTGCACTTCACTTTACGATTCAAGATATGGAAATGGGCAACTAGATAAATACGGCAAAAAATAAATAAATGAATTCACATTTGAATCAAATAAAATGATGACAAAAAAGCTGTTAATTCTTTAAAGCACTTGAAATGAATCACGCTGAGCTCAAAGCAGTTTCTTCTTTGATTGATTGAAGTCCATTTATATTATTTACAAGTTCAGAATCTTTTAAGCAATTCTCATGAATCGAAGTTTTTCTTGAAAGCTTAAGACAAGACACATATAATTGAATATTAAATGTCCTTTAATAGCTTAAGACAATGTTGAAATTCTAAGTGACCTTGTTGTAACTATACGTGTATAAAACCACTAAACTAAACAATTACAGTTTACAGAAGTTTAGAAGAAGAATCATCTTTAAATTAATCTTCTAAGTTTCTGACAAAAATAATACAATAATGTACATTATTTAATAAATGCTTTCATTTAATAATAGGTTAATTTCTGTAAAAAACTTCAATTGACAATGATACTTGCAAATAATTATTAGCATAATAATAATATTCTGAATCTGGTTAGTTTTATAAAATTGCAATAATTACTCTAAAACATCGATTGATACAAAATGAATTGCAGCAAAGAAATTTTGTGGTGCACTTCCTTAAAAAGTCGAGTCGTAAATAATATGTAGCAATATATATATATATGTATGTATATAAACCCAGTTCTAGTCCAGAAATTCCAAAATTACGCAATTCTTAAAACGAGAGAGAGTTCTGTGAAATTTGGTTAAATTTTGAAAAACACTTTTATTCAATTTCTTTTGCAATTTCTTCGCTCACCGCTAATTGCTCAACGCTTGGTACGCCAAAAGTTCCACGTGTCGCAGAGACTGGCCTTTTGGTCGCACTCGCAGGCCGTGATTGGTGGCAACAACGGGAACTTCTTGCACTCGGAGAAGCTGAGATACGGCGTCCCCCGCTTCACACAGCAGGAGGGCGCCCGACCCCGCGGGCAACGCACGTCGTTTCGGCTCGTCCGGCACTTGGGCGAGCGGAGTTTGCAGCACGGCCACGGCATCGTTGTGGGCGGAAAGAGGCGGGGCGGCGGGGCGCGTGGACTAACCGGAAGTTCACAATCTTCTGGTTCACAAGCGGTACAAAGTTTACCTCGAAAGATTTTTGGATCGCGTCGCTCGTGCACCGGATAGATTTTGCGGACTTTTGGCTTTTGTCGCGGCATCAGCTTGAACTCAGACCAAGTTTTCTGATATTTCCGTTTGCGCTTATCACTTGGCTGATACGCTTTCGCATCAAGAGGTGGTGGACATGGCTCTGGTATGCATGGATCGGGCTTTATCTCTTGATATGCCAAGCACTTGTACTCGGACCGTCGCTCTGTCAAATAGCACGGCGTCAGCTTCCTTTGAGCCCGACGCATTCGGCGCAGCCTCTCCTTAAATATTTCACCAGATTGTAGAATCCGATTCGAATGGGTGCTCGAATATAACACCAACGAATGCCCGAACTTACTCGAGTTGTCCATATAAAGAATGCAACGGAATCTGCTCATTAAGTTGTTCATATTGGGGACAATCGAAATTTTGAAGTGCTTTGTGCCGAAAATGTTGAAATGTCTAGGAATTCTGTACTGACTGAAACAGGTCTGTCGACGTCTGTCAGACATTTCATGACTAGCCTGGAAAAGCCTTCATGCTGAAAGCAATTTGAGTTTAAATAATCATATATATATATTTGAATAGACTTATTATCTCAGTTTAAAAACCATCAAAATATTATTATTCTCGAATTAAAAATGCATTTAATTAATAGAAACTATGATAATACTCGATTTTATTGAAATCTGTAAGTTGTTGTTAAAATATACTGATCTGGAAGCGTTTCTTCTACAACAGAAACGCTTGGTAACGTCACAATGTCTGGTTTAAGCAGTTTCTAGGTAAAATTCCTTAGCTATGTCTGGTTTTGAAAGCACGCCAAGTTTCGCAAATGGAAATCTTCTTCGGGCATTCAGTTATCGGAGCCGCGTTCAGCTGGCCGTGTTGGCATTCGGAAAAGCTTGGATAACGTGTTAGTTGCCGTCGTGCGTTGGATTGAACCTTTGGCTTAATTTTACAGCGAGTGACTTTCCTTGCCGCTGGGCATTCACAGAGTGGATTTTTAATGCACCGAGTCTCGGAAGTTGCGGGTCCTGGCTTTAAGGGTCGACATAGCATCGGCCTCATCGACATCTTGCACGCCGGTGTCGCCACTTGGGTGCAACTAGTCTTTCGAGGCTGACGTCGTGGAATTTCAGGTTTTTCATAGATCGCGCTGCACACACGTTTGGGAATCCGTTCGATGACACAGTCCACCCAGTACTTCTTGTACGGCTTATCAAGCGTCTTGCTGGGCCGATACAGTTTAGTATCCAGGCGTGGTTCATTGAAACAGGGTCCCATACATAATGGCTTATAGGGTGGATCGCAGCGCATATAAACGCCCAAAGATCGTTCTGTTTTGAGCTCTTCATCTGTCTTACAGGGTTTGGGCCTTTTAAAATATTCCGGTGGGATGTAGATTGGCATTCTGCATTTCTTCTTCTTCTCCTTCGGGGGCCCTCCACACTTCTGAGAGCCGCCCATGTATCGGACTGTCCTCGACGCCAACGACGACGACGACGACAATAGACCCTTTACAAAGCCCCTCTGCAGATGAATCGCCCCCAACAGAACGTTTGAGCATTTTACTGAATTTTTGACACCCATAGCCAAGAGCAAATTTTGAAAATTTTCTTTCAGTTAAGTCCGAAAGCAGAGTGACTACTCAGAATTATCGTAGATATTTTGTACAAATTATTGTGACAGATTTCGCAAAGCAATATATTTATGTAGCTTTCATTTATTTAATTGCAATACAAGTTAAAATTAGGAACATACGTATATAAAATATTGTAGTAGTATTAAAAAAAAAAACAAATAAATAAATCCCAATACAAAAATACAGAATAAAATTGAATTATTTATGTCATATTCAAACAAGGTCCAATAAGTTTATTTATTTTTAAGACACATTATAAAAATTACATTTTAAGAATTATATAGTAATTTTTAAGAATTTTCATCCCTGGTAACGATTTACTTTGAGTAGTTTTAAATACATCTGATTCATTATATTATTTTTTTATGGTTTTTGGTTAAATGTCTATATAAAACAAACCCAGAGAAACTAAAATATCGTTTTTTGATTTTAAAAATCAAAAAATATCAGTTTTCCTTGTTTATTAAAGCTTCTTAAAGAGTTCTTTGAAGCATTAAAATCTAGAGAATACCACACTATTATAACGAACCCGTCTATGATGCACATTTTGATGCATGTACTGTGAAATTGAAGTGCTTCTTGTCTAGCTGGGCAAACAAAAAACTGAACCCTCTGCCAAAAGTTTGAGCATCGAATAATAAACAAAACGCACTAATTAATTAGCGAGTGGAGCATCCTTCCATCCCATCCAGAGCCCTCGTCAGCGTCCAAACTGGGGGTCAAGTGTCTGTGTGCAGCTCCGATTTTCCTCGATTTTCTGTTTTACCAACAGCTCTATCCAAAATTGTTTGTTTCAAAGGTCTCGAACGTGCCAGTTTCTCATTCTCTTCTGACTGTTTTTTTTTTTTTTGTATTTTTTTAACAGCCAGCGCAATTTTTTGGGTATATCCAATTGGGCCCTTCGGTTAGGGGCAGCTGCCTTGAAATCGAAACGGCCAAAAGATTGCGCCGCCAAATTGTTAACAGCAATTGACCCAATTTTATGGACCTGCACTCATGCATATCTCGGCCAGTTTGTTGGTTTGTTGGTGTGCGCTCGGGCTGAAGGCGAAGAGGAAGCTGGGCAAGCACAAAATCGGCGTAAAAGCGAAAACTGGCCGTGCCCGTTAACTGTCCAAGCGACGCGTACAACGCAGCGTATACTTATTTCATTTTTTACATTTTTTCAGCTGCCCTTTTTACTTGGCTTTCTTTCACGTGCGAACTAACCAAAAAATGCATGAGCTTGTTTGGCAGGCTCACATTACTTTTATATGTGATTGTATGTACTATATGTTTGTATTTTATTTATATTTTTTGTTTGTTTTTTATTATTGTATCGAATCGTAAAGCCGCTTAGCAGCTGCCATTAAAGTGAAAATTCACTTTAATAAAGTTAAACAAATTAAACCAGAAATAGTTATTTGCAGCTAAATATAAAAAAGAGTAATGAGAAATTTTACTCATCAATTTTATACATACCTGTTAAATAATGATTAGTATTCATAATAATTAGTAATTAGATTATTTTTGTTTAAAAGTCGAACTAATGATTAAATTACGATTATTTTCGGCTTTGCCCAATACCAAAAAAATAAAAATTAAAATAAAAAATAATCTTAAATTATTAAACATTTTCAAAAATAATCAGAAAAAATAAAAAATAATCTTTTTGAGCATTCGAATTATTTTTTATATTTTCCTGATTATTTCTGACTATCTTTGATAATTTGTGATTATTTATGACTATATAGTAAAAATCAAATTATTTAAAAATTTTCACAATCAAAGTAGCCAAAATAATCAGAAAAAATAAAAAATAATCCGAAATAATCAGAAAGATTATTTTTGATTTTTCTGATTATATTTGAATGATAATAATTTTAGATTATTTTTGATTTTTTGTAATCGTAATCACAAATTATTAAACAGTAAATTATACGATTATTTCCAAAAATGTATTAGTAATTCTAATCGAAATTTAACAGATATGATTTTATATATGTATATCAGAAATGGGATTTATTAGTGAGATATTCTTTAATCAAAATCAACTTTAACTTAAGTTTGCCACGTCAGAGTGAACACGATGGATCGCCGTCAAATTGTAGTGTACTTTAAACTTTCTTACCATTTGAATAAATAATGCTGTAAATTAAGTAACTGCAACTTGGCGCTCAAAACTCGCATAAAGCACAAATACACTTGAGTAGTGTGTATGTGTAGATAGAAGGAGATGAAGATGAAGGTAAGGGATATGGAGTTGGGTGCAACTGTGGAATGATTTCATTTACTTGCAATCAATGAAATTGCACTGATGCAATTTCGTTGGACCAAAATAAACAACAACTACAGCTGGGAATGGGAGATGGCAAAAGTAACAGTTGCAGTTGCAGTAAAAGCAACTCTAAAGGAAACGGGGAATTCACGAGTGAATAGGGGGTTGGAGTTGGATGTCTGTCTCTCTGTCACAGCAGCAGCTCGGGGCGAAAGTCACAGAGAGAGACAACGTTGGCAGAGTTAGCTTCGCGGTCTGCAGCCAGGAATTTCGGAATTTCTCATATCGCAGGACACATTTGGCTGGCAGCACGTAGGCGAAAGGACGAATGAGGGAACTACTGAAGGCGCTGAACTGCAACTGAAACTGAATCTGAAACTGTGACTGCTACCTCACGGCTGTCCTCAGTTGGAAAAGTTCACGCACTGCCATTGACATTAAGACTCGGATTGGGTGCGACAGCCACGCACAAAGTGAGATTTGAGAAAAATGTCAGACGAGACGAAAGATGAGCAGAAAACGTAGCCAGGGTAGGTGAGTGTGTCTTATGAGTGCCTACGAGCCACCGGCTAACCACAAGTCAACCACAGTCAAAGCCCGTCGCCGTCCGACGATAGCAGCACCACTTTGGCAGTACAGTCATCCACCAATACCATCGACTGGGATACAGAGAGTCCACGACTGCCACTGGAGCTAGTAGATTTGGCCACAGCGACCAACGTTGACAATGATGACAACAATGATGAAGAGGGACAGAGGAGACCTAATGTGAAAATACACAACGAACCACAACAAATTCCAATTATTCTGGTGGCTCCACAGTCGACGCCGTTAATGAAAGATGCGCAGGTGGGAACCGCAACGCATCGCACTGGAAGTGCACAGGGCACAGGACTAAGATCCAGCGGCACAGACGTCTACGACCAGGATGAACCACTCACCACAAAGGTGGTCAAGGTGTTTAAAAAAAGTACGTTCTATATTTCGAATAATTACCGATTAATATTAGAGGTTCAATTGTTGAATTCCATTTAACGAAAAGAGACTGACATGCGAAAAAGTAGGCAGAAGAGTATGCAGAAAAGTACGCAAAAAAGTATAAGGGAACTTTCTGCTGCCGAGATAAAAATTTTCTTCGAATTATTATATTTTTCTATATTTTTTTTTGACCATTTTTCTTAAAATTTCCAGAGCACTTAGCAAATCCTGCGCCATACGATTCCGACGATTCCTTGGAAATGAGAAGCTCCCATAGAAATGTGACACATTCAGTAGACAGGACGCCCAACGAATTCGATTCGGATATACCAAAATCGGATACAACGGCAACGGCATTGACCACTGAAGTTAGCAGCGAGGAGTTGCGCAGTAGTGAGTCCAAGATTCACTTTGACAGCGAACAGACGGAGGCGTATAGAAGTGATTATCCTCAGGGGAATTTAACACCGGGTCATAAGTTGGCTTCAGGCTTGGCCTTTGTAAGTGAGTGAATGGAAGGCATTACACAACCACGACTGATACTCTCTACCTCTCTCTCTCTGTTTTTATGTATAGATCTATATGGCAATACCACCAGATGGAGGATATGGCTGGGTGGTGCTGCTCTTCAGCTTTCTGGCCCAGCTTATTGTGGATGGCATTGTCTTCTCCATTGGAATATTACTGCCCTATATTAGTGCGGACTTCAATGTGACCAGTGCCCAAGTGGTGCTCGTGGGCAGCGTTCAAATCGGATGCTATTTTATGGGTGGTGCCTTCTCCAGTGCCCTGATCAATAGCTATGGCTTCAGGCCGGTTGCTTTGGTTGGCGTCGTCATCTCAGCTGCGTCCATTTTGATAGCCAGCTTCAGTCCTAACGTGCTGATGATGATCATCTTTTACAGCATTATTGGTAGGTGGTTGTTATACTTAAAGCCTTTTGAAAATAGTGATTTTAATCCAAATAATGAATCGAGTTTTAAATCGAAATGTTAACATTTAAAAAAAAAAAAATCGAGCTGTCGCTATATCTTCATTAAAATTAGTCGAGTTAATGTAATCGATAACTCGTTTTTTCGATGTAATTTTACATCACTAATGTAAATGATTTACATGTGCATTTCATACATACCATTCCTGTTAAATTTAGATTAGAATTACTAATCAATTAGATTATTTTTCGGAATAATCGGGGACTTTATAATTCACTTTTGAAAAATTTCTGATTATATTATTCAAAAATAATCAGAAAAGAATCGGATTATTTGTGATTTTTTCTGATTATTTTGGCTACTTTGATTGTGAAAATATAAAATAATTAGATTTTTACTAAATAGTCATAAATAATCAGAAATAATCAAAAATAATCAGAAAAAAATCAAAAATAGTCCGAATACTCAAAAAGATTACTGTTGATTATTCTTGATTTTTCTGATTATTTTTGAAAATACAGTCGAATTTCCCTAACTCGAATCACCATTATCCACGAAAAAAGTTCGAGTTAGGGAGACTTCGAGTTAGGGAATTTTTTTTTTAGTTTTTTAAATGAAACTACAATTTTATTCATTCATAAATACATTTCAAATTGCAAACTTTTCTTGTTATTTTCAACAAAAAAAATTTCAGTTTGTTCAAGACCCGTCGATATTCTCAAAAATAGGTTTTATCGTTCTTTTGCTGTATCCAGAAGACGTTCCCGAATCAAATGACATAATTAATTTTTTCCATTTTTTAATATAATGGAATCTGGTCCACTTTTCAATTTCTTAACAAATAGGTTTAAAAATTTCTTAAAGAGATAAAAATTTGAATACACGTGCTGGTGTCATGATAAATATTATTGAGCTGGTGCTCTGACAAAGAAGTACATTTCGAACATCTTTCCTATAGCAATTTCACAAGCCTATAAAATTGTTGATGCAATATTTTAACATATTACATCACCATATGTTAATGTACATCAATATTACATATCCAAACGATCCGTTAACAAAAGCATAAAGCAGAAAAGAAAAAAAAATTCAAGCTTTATTGGAGATTTCCCGAAAAATTCGACTTACAGAAGTACGGGCCAATATTTTTGTTCGAGTTAGGGAGAAATTCGAGTTAGGGAAGTTCGAGTTAGGGAAGTAGAATTGTATGGAATTTGCCTAGTAAACGCTATTGCCACTCGATTTTGTTGGAGTTAGAGAAACTTCGAGTTAGGGAAGTTCGAGTTAGGGAAGTTCGACTGTATGTAATAATTTTAGATTATTTTTGATTTTTTGTAATCGTAGTCATTAAATAATTGGGCAAAACCGGAAATAATCGTAATTTAATCATCTAATTACTAATTATTATGATTACTTATCATTATACATACATAACAGATCTAAATTTAGTTATGGATCGAGTTTCAAATTGAATTGTTAACATCTTCAAAACAACAATCGAGTTGTCGATATATTGGTCCAAAATGATCGACATGTCGACATTTTGATTAATTGTTACTTCCAACTACAAATGGCACAGTTTCTACAGGTGGGCCCGGACTGAGCATGATCTGGGTGAGCTCCCAGCTGATCATTGGCTACTACTTCGAGCGCTATCGTCCCATTGCCAGTGGCTTCTCCTGCTCGGGCGCTGGCGCTGGCATCTTTCTGTTCTCGATAACCAACAGCGTGTTGGTGCCGAGCATCGGCTGGCGGAACACGATACGTGTCCAGGTCGTTCTTATCGTGCTCATCTTCTTTATGGCCCTGGCCTATCTGGAGGTGGCGCCCACACCTGTGGGCTTCTTGCGCAGCGATCCCGTGTCGGCTTCCAGCTCGAATGAGTATTACGGCAATTTCTATGTGCACAATTTTCTCTATGAAGATGTGTCCTCGAGGAAATCCCATGCTGTGCTGGAGACCTATGAGCCGCCGGAGAGACAGGGACGTGTCCGTCGCTGGATCAGTCGATGTTGTCCGTGTTGTGTGAAGAAACCAGCTCAAAGCGAATTTCGATATCCTTTATCGGATGATGAGCGCTCGGAGCGCAATTTTGTGGTACGTGCCGATCCCATACAGAAGGAGGATCTCTTCTATACAGGTCCCGCTGACTATGATGAGCCCCACAACCGTGAACAGTTCGATGGTAAGGAACTAGAGTTGGTCGGATCTCAGGCGCATGTGAGTGATCCAATATTGAACCGACATTCTTTGACTTTAATTGGAATTCATTAGATTCAAAGAGTCGCCTATGGCCTGCACAATATTCATGACTACGACAGCACGGATAAGGACTCGCTCGTGCCGCCCGATTCGGAGGGCACTTCACAGGGTCCTCCAACCACGCCGCCCTCCCCAAGAGCTCAAGGCCATCGATACAAGATCCGAAAGAACAAGAAATGCAGCTGGCTGGGCACGAAGGCGACAAAGGCCATGGATCGTCTCTTTGACGCGCATCTGCTGAAGAACTTCGAGTTCCGTGTGCTGTTGGCCTCCGCCTTCCTCTATCCGATGGGCTTCAATATACCCTTTGTCTACTCCAAGGAGCGCACCACCATCCCCGCGGAGTACTCCCAGTGGATCGGACCGGCGATTGGTGCCACCAGCTTCTTGGTCCGCATTCTGTGCGGCTTCGTCGCCTACAAGCTGCGGAGCTGGACGAACCACATCTGCGGAGGCGGCATGATGCTTGGCGGCATCATGGTCTTTATCAGCGCCTTCTACGGCAGCGATTTGATTTGGTTTCAGTTTGTCTACGGTTTGTTGTACGGCGTGGCGCCAGGTGAGTTTCAGCTGCATTTACAGTTGACCTAATTAAGCTACCCTCCCTTCTCACTTTCTCCCCGCTCTTTTAGCTGTCTTTGCCACACTCCGAGCTCTCATCTACGTGCGCTATTTGGGCCTCTCGAAGCTGACCAATGCCTTTGGCATTACCGCATTGGCCATGGGCTTGGGCGTCTTTATTGGCACCACTTTCGGTGGCCTTTTGGTCGACAAAACTGATGGTTATATGGCTCCGTTTGCCTTTGCCGGACTCTGCATTACCTTCTCTGGCATTCTGAAATTGATTTTGCCAGCTTGGGTTAAGCACCGAAAGAATCAAAAGATGATTTGATTTGATTTGATTGAATTACTCGCTTACAGTTTACGATGCATTGGTTTTTATTATTGGGTTTTGCTGTTGTTCTTGTTGATTTATTTTACAAAATGTCTTATGCACTTGCAGTTGTTGTTTTTGGTTTATTACATCATAAGTGTTTTAATGACTAATTTGTAATTTTGCATTCATTTGTTTTCTTTTTCTTTAATTTACATTATTGGCTGTCGAACACATTGCCCAAGCTGTGTGCCTCTAAAACTGTTACCTACTCTCACAATCAAACTGTGTGTATGTGGCTCTCAAACTGTATGTGCTTCTGTTTCAGATTTCATTACTACTTTACATTTTCGATTGCCTCATTAACGAAGACTGCAAAACTGTACGATGACTCTCAAGCTTGTATCGTTTTTGTTGAGCTCAAATTAAAATTGTGGTAGGTACATTTCAAACTATACTTGTTCTTGCTATTGCTGTTGTTTTAATATACTTTAATTGCAATCTGTTAAAGTTTAATTAGCTTAGTTTACATCTAATGTTAGCTTAATTGCTGTTCTACACACACTTTCACACTAGCTTCGAGTGTGTGTGAATCTTTTTTGGTTTTTTGGTATTTTCCTTGTTTGGTTACGCAAATTTTCACGCTTTGTTTTTGTTTTTGTATTTGTTTGATTTAGTTAATATACTTATATATACGAGGGCAGTTCAATAAATAGCTGATAAAGTCAATCAATATGCTTAAAAATAATGCAAATTGTTCCCAATTTTACATTTAAAATGGAAACACATTTATTTAAAATATTTCTAAATTTTAGAATTTTTCTTCAAGTAAATTTGGTTAGCAGCACAATTTATTAAACTGCTCTCGTAGTCGTTTGCATCTTAAATTTGTACGCCTACTAAATATTATTTTCTGTTTTTTTTTTGGTTTCTGAATTTCTTTTATATATGACACATATATGTAATTATGAAATTTCTGTTTGATTTATACATTAAAATTAGCTTAAGCAACTCAAAGGAATAACTTAAAAGTTCACTTTTTATTATCCAAATGTATGTTTTCGAAGCTGTTCCAAGTTTCATATTTGAGTGCATTTCACAGCCTCATGTATTGCATATTTTTTGGTGCTGATTTGAATTGATATTTTTCATTCATTCAAATGCAAATCTGAAGTGCATTCAAATGTAGAACTCGGAACAGTTATTAATGTTTTTTTTCCCTTTAAATCCTTTTTTGTTTTTAATATTGTCAGTAGTCTTCGGTTTCATATGCAATTTTCATGATAAATATTATTTTTTTTCTTTAGTTTCGAACATTTTGCTGTCTGCATTTGCGTGCATTTGAAAATGAATGTATTCAATTTGAATTTCGTATCGTAATCTAAATTTAAATTAAAATTAAAATCGGTCTGCAGCTGCTGGGATCTCTGCCTGGTCTCTCTCCGCTGGGTTTCTCTACTGTAATGTTTCATTTTTTGTCCAGAAGATGAAGAAGAAGCAATTCTTACGCCTTAAATTAAAATTATATATTTATATATCGCTTGGTCCAGCATAGCGTGTTCATGTATCGGAATCGGACCTGCAGACACAATTTCAGAAAATTAAATGCATATTTGACCATCACAGCGGGGACAAGGGTAGTAGAGTTGACTGAGGGAATGAAGGAGGGAGGGAGGGAGTGGATTCTTACCAATTAAAATAGGTCTGCGGCCCGTGACAGTTGCGCTCGGTGCCGCACCATTTGGACTGCTGCAGCGCCGGACACGGTCGTCCGCCCCGTTTGCCGTGCTTGATGACTTTGCGATATCGATGCATTTCACCAATGCCACAACTCTTGCTGCAGGCCGTCCACTCGGACCAATGGCTAACGCGGCAGTCGCGACGTCTTTTCGACGCCAGCCCCGACCGACGTCGTGTTGAACCAGAAACTGAGCCTGAGACCGAGCCCGGGACTGAGCCTGTGGCAGTGGCAGTGTCCTTTGCCGAGTAGCTGGCATTGGCATTGGCATTCTTATTGTTATTGTTATTGGCCACATCCGTGCGCCTGTAGCTGCTAGCAATGCTCTGCATCAGCGCGTGTTTATCATTCTTCGGCACCACATTGACCATCGCTGGTGGTTGTTGGCTGTTGTTGTAGCTGCGGGACAACGAAATAAATAAATATTTTGCATATAAATATTGTGATTTCAAAAGGAAGCTGCGTACTTAATTAATTATGCAAATCTAAATAAAGTAAAAATATTGTGTATTTTTATTAATTTTAACGTTATAAACTCAGCAATAATACGACTAGGTAACTACAAAGTTTAATGAATTCTTAAATACAGTAATTATCTAAATTAAATTGCATTAAATATTATTTTTTATCAATATTGCAGTCTTAAAAGGAAGTAAAGTACTTCATTAAGAAAAAACTTGTGAATTTAAACTAAATTTAAAATAAAGTTTTGAAACTTTAATTTGATCTAAAAAAAGTAAAAATATTTTTAAAATTCAAAACTATAATAATACGACTTAGAAATGTAATGAAAGATTTAGACCCGTTTTTTTAATGTCAAAATAACTATTGAAAATATATATTGACCTTAAATGTATAGAAATTACTGTCAAATTTTAATTTATATCTTAGATACAGCTTATATGTACAATGAAAAAACGGCCCTAAATACAGTCAGAAAATTTAAACGCTATTCACTTTTAGTTTTATTATCAGGTGAGAGATATTTTTCTTGTTATTATAAAATTACTTTTAAAAATCGATTTTAGTTCTTTTAAGAGAGTTTTGTATGAAATCATTTAAATTGCTTTGTGATTTTGTAAAGTAAGTCAGAGCATACAACGCTCCGTTACAAGAACGATTTTCATTTCTTAATACATTCTCACGCACACACTCATACATATGCAGAGAGAGATTACACATACGCCACGTTAGCCGAAGCCAAAGCAAAGGTGCTCTGCACTGAGCGTGTTTCTTATTTCAGCACGTCAGCTGTAGACAATTTCAATTTAAATTTGCCTTTTGCAGTTTTCCTGTATCAGTGTGTGTGTGTTTGTTGTCTGGTCTTCTTCTCTGGAACCCCAGAATCAGAATCAGAGGTAGAAGCAACATTTGCTGTGCCGCCGCCATTTTCCTTCCTTCCTTCCTTCCTTGCTTCCTTCCTGGCCAACTTCCTTGTTTTGTTTCCTGCACTTTTCGTTTATTTGCATACTCATTCCCCGTATGCTGTGCAAAATCGCGCAAATAATAATAATAATAATAAAAGAAAGTAAGAAAGAAAACATAGGGGGAGGAGAAAAAAAGCAGGAGCAGGAGTCGAAATCAAGAGGCAAAAGCAGCAACCGAAAAATGCCAAGTAAATTGGCGAAAATATTGAAAACATGAAGCGAGACTAAAGAGTCGGAAAGAGTCGACAGACATAAAAGCCCCAAAAGCGTGGAAAAGCATGGAAAAGCGTGGAAAGCGAGGAAAAGCGGTGCCGCCTGCCGACTGTCGACTGACTGATGAAAATAATGAAGAAAATTCACAAATTGAAATTACAAACATTTTTATTATATATATTTTCCACTGAGGCAAGAAAGAAATTTGTCCCAGCAACTGAGCATGTGTGTGTGTAGGTGTGTGGGATGACAGTTATTAGCAACAATTTACGTTGATCATGTTTACGGCAATTACCGTTAGACGAGCGCATCAAACTGTATTCAGTGAATGTTATTTTATGCGCAATTTGAATTTCGTGCACAGCCCCCAGAAATATGCAACATACACATATATAATAAGTATTATTTTACTCAAATTTGAGACATGTCGCAACATGTCGTGGACCTTGATGTATTTTATGCTGATTCGAAGTCTTTAAATTGTGAGAGTTGCTCAAATTGGACAAATATTTGGGTTGGCGTATTTGTTTACGTTTAGAATTTACTCGTTTTAGTAAACTTCAATGTTGCTCAAATAATTAAAATTTAAACAAATCAAACTCATACCATTTATAATATAAACATTTTTAAATATTTTAAACTAAATTTTTTACGCTTTTAATCTTCTAAATTTCCCTAATTTTAATTTTTTTGTCGGCATTACTTTGTAGTTTAAAACACATTATTTTAATACATTTCAATTACTAGAACAGCTTTAAGCATAGTTTTAACCAATCAGTCACAATGCTTATCTGAGTTGACTTAAACTATTAACAGAGCAAAAAACATTGACAGCTTTAAATCAACAGTTTCCATTTTAGGGAATTTTATTTCAATAACCGCAAGATAACACTTTATAAACATAAGAAATGTGTAGAGAATTGCGCTCACAAAACTTAACAATTTATTCACAGTCACAAATTAGATACAGATGCATAATATAGATAAAGATAGATATAGTATTATAGTTATAATCACACACACACACACACACGTATGTAGACTCAACTTGGCCTATTGAATGACACAACAACAAACTTCCGGCTGTGTGTAGACAGTTGCTGTGGCCATTTGCGGTTGCATGTTGGCAACAACTGTGGGTCGCGGTGGTCCAAATGTTTCCACAATGACCGGCGGCTGGGCAGCTGCGCCGATGACAACTGGCGGTCCGCCAATAATCAACGGCGGCGGTGCGAAGCCAATGCCCACCCCGATGGGCGGTGGTCGTGCCCCAATGTTGACATCCACATTCACATTGGTGCGTCCAGGTGGCGGTGGTCCGGGTCCGGGTCCATATCCGGGTGGGCCACGGAAACCAGGTCCGGGCGGCGGTCGTTGCGGCCCAGGTCCAAAAGCAGGGCCGGGTCCATAGCCCCGTCTTGGCGGAGGCATCGAAATCTCCTGTCTCCTTTCTCCTTGTGTCGAGTGCTGCTCAACGGCTTCTGACTCTTGACTGAATGCCGTCAAGTGTTTTATCGCAGTGGCTGGTCATTCACTTTGGAGTTGCCCTCGAGTGGACGGAGCTAATTAATTATCAATTACGTTTTTTGTCAGCGACGGTGATTTTGTTTGCTCCACCTGAAACCCCTCCAGCCACCACCACACCACCATCAGCACCATCGATTAGATAAGCTCCATGCAGGCGGTAGCTTAAGTTCACATGCTGATAAGGCTGCTTTGTCATCGATAAGCACTGACGGTGTTTTTCCTATTGTACATATCATTTTAAATATTGCTTGGGGAATGCCCCCAATAAAATGTATTTCTAAAACATTTTACTTAAATTTTAAATTTAAAAAAAGTATTAATCAAAGTTTTAATTTCATAGTTTATATTCATATCTCTTAATTTTATCTATATTCAGATACAATTAAAGTTAAAATTTTTAAGTTATATTATACTGCCCTTTCTAAAATATTACATTTGTTTAAATTTAAACTTGTGGCAGCTCTGTTCCGAGTGCGCACCGGCGTTGCCAGATGGCGTAATTAAATGCAGCTGTTGTTTGTTTGCTCTTTCACACTTCTAGTTAGCTTCATAGAGTGTACTATGTTGTGCTCGCTCTAACGCACTGTACTTTGTATTTGCGTGTAATTAACAGTTGCAAAAGAGAGCTGTGCATTGGAATTTTCAGTGCAATTCCTTAAGGCACTTAGGCAATGATGCAACGGCAACATTTCTTTGGCTCTTGCGGTGGCGCCTCCAAATCGGTGCTGACTCTGTAGCTTCTGCTCCGCTTGTCCGTGGTTTCGACAGACACCGCGCCGACGAGAACCAGCTCGGTGGTTGGTGCTGACGGTGGTGCTGCTGACACTGACTGTATGTGCGGAGTCTCGATGATGAGTTCCGTTGGTGGTTGTGATGTTGTTGCTGCTGCTGTCGTTGCTGCCATAACTGTTGTTGTTGCTGCTATTTCAAGTGCTACTATTTCCGCTGTTGTTGCTACCATTTCGGCTGCTGTTGTTGCTATTTCTACAGCTGCTATTTCTGCTGGTGGTGCGGGTGGTGGTGGTGGTGTGGGTGGTGACTCAACTTCAGGTAATGTGGGCGCTGGCTGCTGTGGTGGCAGATCCAAGTCCACGTCCAAATCCGTTCGCCACACAATTTCCTCCTGCGTTAGGCTCTGAGTGGGTGAGAGATAGGGTGGAGCCGTTGTGGGCAATGGTGGTGGCACTGCTGGTGGTTGTGGCGCCATTTGCTGTTTGTGACGATGCTGATGATGATGTTTATGATGATGATGATGATGCTTCTTTTGTGGCTGCTCCAAGTCTGTTTCAATAACATCGCTAACATCAGTTATAACTAAAGTTGTTTCACTTTCCTCCCTTTGATTATGTTCATGATGATGATGATGATGTTGATGATGCTCATGATGATGATGATGTTGTCGCTCTGCTGGCGTCGGTGTCGTCTCAATTGTTGTGATGTCAATCGTTTCACTTATCGTTGCACCATTTATCGTTTCATTTGTGCTAATTTCCTCAATTGTTGTTTCTCTCACCATTTTCTCTTTTTATTTATTTATTTATTTTTATTTATTATTTATCGCAACTTCTGCTGCGTTTTCGTTGCGCCACTTAACTAAAATACTTTTGTCGCGACCCAGTCAATTTATAGTGAATGTTTATGTCATTGCAAATGTATTTTCATGCCACAAATCCATTGATTAGATAACCGACTAACTAACTGATTTGGCAACTATTTGACTTGGCTTCGCACTCTGCTGGTTTCTCTTGTGATTGCTGGCCAACTTTATCCTCTTCCTTTTTGACTTTAGATTCTGTAAATTATTTTAATCACTGTACTCTTAGTATGTAAATTAAGGAACTGTCTTACTGCTTTGTCGCTGTTGTTTTTGCTTTTGTGATTTATTTGCAGCGGCACCAATAATCACAAGTGTTGCTGGCGGCACGGACATGTAGTCGTTGTTTCTGTGTTTGTGATGTTGTTGTCTGGACACAGTTAGCTGTTAACTGTAATTGTTGGGCATTTGCCTTACTTTTATAAGTAGCACAGCCAAGGAATTGATAAGATAGTAAGTATAATGCATCAAAAGATGTCTAAAGAATTTAATGACGTCATAGTAATGATTAATATTTAAACAATTGAAAAGGATTCTTGACATAGTTCATGGACTACCAACCAGATAAGATACGAGTGCTTCCCCAGAGCTAGACAACTGACTTAGCAGTAAGTTAAAGCAAATCAGACAAAGGAATGAAAAGAATTTGTCCCCTTAAGATATCGATTTTTTTGCAAATTTAAATCTGTAAATTAACTATGATGAGCAAACTTTCATGAATTCTCAGTATTCCATGAGATTAATGTAATAAACTCGATTGATAGTCAAAAAAAAAAAAACGATTATAGAATTATTTGCATTTTAATTTTCTTTATAGGCTGCACAGAAATATTTACACATATTCCTAATTGACACTAATTAGCAAATATTATTTTCATCTATTACATATTTATTTTTGTTATTTCTAAATTGCCGCCGTCACATATTTTCAAGCTTCGCTGTTGCTGTGGCATTTAAGCTTTTGGGTCTTTAACCTTGCGTTGTTTCTCTGCAAATTATATACATATAAATTTGTTGTAAATGCCAAACTACTTTTAAAAGGCTCAATGCTCACTTCTTGGTTGTTGTGGTAGTTGCTGTGGTGGTGGCTGTTGTGATAATTGTTGGTATTGTTGCCGTGGCATGTTGCATGCTGTGCTCACAGCAATAAGCGAGATTGCAGCTGGCAGCGCGAACATTTTGTTGCGATTACTTTACGGCGTGTTTCTTGTCTGTTAGGGCCAAGTTAAGTTGAGTGTGTTGTGTGTTGTGTTGTGTTGTGGGTGTCAGGCATTCAGGTGCTTGGCTTTTTATTATAGACACAACTCGTTAAAGGGTTGGGGCAGGGGTAAGGAAACGGGTCATTGATAAGATTGCAAGTAATTACACTGTCCGAGCAAGTGTTGGCATCGCTTTTGGTTTGGTTTCTTTTGGTTTGCTGTTGGCGCTTTTGTCAGCTTGCCAATTGTTTTTAAGCCCCTGCCACGCCCACGCAGCAAACATGCTAGGCACTTTAGTCAGCTGCCTGGCAGAGTTTTTACTTGGATTTTGGATTTCGGATTTTGCTTCTTGGCACTCGAACACGTACGCGCTTGTCCCCCTGTCCCTTTGTCTCTCCCCCGACTGGAGTTTGTCATTAAATATGCAGGTTACCAGTGCCAATGGTGCCAAAAATCCACTTCCTAGCAGCCCAAGTAGCACGCAAGTGGGCGTGGCACACAGAGATGTCGATGTTGCCGTTGCCATTGCCTTTAGTTTGGCACTGGATTAGTTGTAGTTGTAGTTGGCGTTTGTTTTTAGGAGTATCCAGCACGTCGGGGACATTGCCCGACATTGCAGAAGTTGGATATATTCAGACTTTCTTTCATTTCCTTTGCTTTCTTTTACACTCTGCTACGGGGGAAAGCTTTTTAAAGATGCAGCATTACCCGGCTACGTGCCACGATCTCTGCCAGCCACTCAGTCAGTCAGTCAGTATTCCTGCCAACCACTCACCCACCAGTCACCACCCTCCACTTCCAGAGTGGTGTAATGTCCTTTCAAGTGTGCTAGAGAGCAGCTATTTTCTTGTTGTGTTTTTGGTTTTGGTTTTTACTTTTTGCTTTTCCTGCTGCCAGCTGCTCTGAATGTGTTGAAAGTAGTTTTCTCATCTGAAAATAGGAACACCTGACGCATATTTGTATGTTAAGTATGGCAAATTGAAGTCTACCTGCTGCCATTACACACCTAAGCATTCCTAGATACGGATTTGTGCATTTAGCACGAGTATGAACTGCAGCAGATTATGTACAATCAACGGTGTCTAAACAGCTTAAATTTATTGATAAATAATTTAAAAATTTGTATATATTTTAAACAGAAATTGATTTTATTACAACCATTTTTCATCTGATTTAAAGCTCAAAATTTTATGATTACTCTTTTTTTATTACCGTAACCTTTAACCGGTAAAAACCGATTGAAATTTAAAACCTTAACTGAAACCGTAACCGAAAAAACCATTTTCATTTGACCAAAACCTTAAGACTGAAACTCCGTAAGCCGAAATAACCGTTTAGTAACCGTTTCATTTTTAGCGGTTAATTTCGGTTTTTCAAGTAGAACTTTTTTAAATTTTTTTATAAAATTTGGAAATAATAATTGAAAAAAAGTTTTTTTTTTAACTGTTATTTTAAAAATTGCATTAAAAGTTATGATGTAACTTTTAAATACAATTTTAAAAGCATGCTTTAATTGCTATTTTTATTACAAAAATTTAAAAACAAGTTAAAAATGATTTAAAACGAAAATTTTTGAACTGTTTCGATTTTTTCCGACTCATAAGTCTAGTTTCCGATCTCTGATATTTTGTTATTAGTTTTGTATTATAATTTTGATTTTCTTTTAATTTTTGATTAGAATTTTCTTATGTTTAATTTTGAATTTTTTTTTGTGATATTCATGATCGAATTTTCATAGCACTGAATTGGCGCAAATAAAATAAATTTCTTAAATGAAATATTAAAATTGTTAAAATGCCCCCAAACTTCATCAAACTGGAGAAGATGTGAAATTAATGTGTGAATAAAATATTATGAAAATAATGAATTTTTAGTTATTATTGTTATATTATTAAAATAATTATATTTTTGCAAAGAAATTTTTTGTTGTCTACCGAAGCCATACAGGTATTTCAAAACCGAAACATACAAAAACCGGTTCACCGTTACGAAACCTTTATTCAAAGATTTTGCGTAACCGTTAACCGAAAATCTAAATGCGAACATAACCGAAACCGTAACTGAAACCGATATTCGTTTCGGCTTTAATCCCTGGTTTAAATATCAAGCTAATAAAAATATTATATATATAGTAAAAATATACGTTTTTATTAAGCCTTGTTAAGCAGCTTGTAGTAGCAAATAAACATTACGCATACGACGCGTTGTCTTGACTCTTTTATTTCCCCAGCTAATAAATCACTTTTCTATTTTTTTCCTTTTTTTTGTTGTTGTTTCTGTGGAGAGTGTGTGTAATTAACTATATTTAGCTCGACGTTAAGCGACAAGCTAAATATATAATTGCATGTCGCTTGTACTTTGTTTTAACAGCGTGTAATTAATGGCAAATGAATGAATATTGATTAATGCTTAATGCTGTTAATTACATCTATTATTAACCTGACGAAAACCAATGTGTAATTATTTGTGAAACAAACTAAAAGCTTTCAATTGCTGATACTATATATTAGCATATCAATTTCTGAACTATTTCAATTTGAATAACTTAAATTAATTGAAGAGTGAACAACTTAAAATATAATTCATATTATTAGTTGAAATATACTCATCTTATGTATTATTATATCTATATTTATCTTTAATTTAAATAATTGCTAAACTCACATGGGATTCATTTTGGCCAACAGCTGTGAGCGTATCCGTTGTCTCTCGTCATCGTATTGTTGCAGCTGCAACTGTTGCGGCGTCTCCCCCTCTCTCTCCCTCTCCCCCTCTCGCTCGCGCTCTCTCTGTCGCTCTCGCTCAATGCTGGCGGACAGCTCGTTGTTCATCTCGACGTGATTGTGCTCGGCATCCAGGTGTGTTTGGGTCTGAACCATTTCATATTTGCGATCATCCTCGGCAATGTTGAAGACCTCGCTCAGTTCGTACTCCTTTAGCTGCAAGCGGAAAATAGAAAATGAAAATGGCAGAAAATTGTTGTTAGACTGGGCAAAAGCAAATGTTAGTCACACACAGGAAAGTACACATAAGCACAGAGCGAAAAAGTCAAGTACTTAAAATACCAAATTTTAAACTTGATTTGAAGATAAAGATTAAAATTGCTAAGGTCGAGTAAGTCGATTAATTTAGCTTGATTAAAGATTCTTTGTTCGTATATCAAGCATTTTAATACTCATTTTCAGTATGGATCTTAAGAGTTTATACTCATTTAATTTAAGTACGTATATTTTCTCTCAGTGCACATGTGTGTGCAGCATATTAATTTGCGCGGATTATGTGCATGGCATAAGCAAGGGAAATGCTCACATCTATTCACACAAATAGCCATGAGTGCGAACGCGAGTGTGAGTGTGAGTATGTTTATAAGTATGGGTGTGAGTGTGTGTGTGCTTAAGTATGAGTACAGGTGCGTCTAACGCGCTGCTAATTTCAATTTGTGGCAAATATTGACACAGACACTGGGGCTAAAACAGGACTAAAGGCCAGGTGTGCAATTCAAGGGGAGATTGAAGCATAGAGCGAGGGGAGAGGACAGGGAAGGCGGTTCGTCCTCTGTCCTGTGACAACGAATAGCTGCCAAAGTATAGCCAGGAAAAAAAAAGAAAAACTTTTGTTGGCGCGCTGTCGCGCATTTTAATTTATTTGTTTGGGTTGCTGTCATTTTCTATACTTATACTACACAGGCGCCCCTCGTATTGTTATTGGCCTTGTTTTTGTTTTTTGTTGCCTGGCTTTGGGCTTTGGGCTTATCGGTGGGCTACCTTTGGTAGCTTCACTTTGCAAATGCGTCGACAGCGGCCGCGTGTTGCTTTTGTGGCATTAAAATACACACACACACACACCTATAATCCGCAAATAACAACAACAGAAATACTGCGAAATTCCATGTGGATTACAGACCCAGATCCACAACCAGATCCACAACCTCACTCTCATTCTTGGCCCCTGTCTCGGTCTCTGTCTCGCATTCCACATCGCAATCCGAGATTTCATGCGCCAAATGGCACACAAACATTTCTGGCATTTCACTTAAACGCAAATTTAAGAATTTAATGCCCAACCAAATCAACACATAATTACCCATACAAACATACACACACACACACATTGTAGCACATCTAGTCAGCGAGTTCTTTTAGTTACATAACTACTTAGAAATCGGCCTGGTCCACATGTCTCGGCCATAAAATGAAGCAGACGAACATTCGCCTAAGTAAATAACTTTCCATTTCGTTGGCCATAAACAAAAGAAGCCAAATATAACGTTGAGCAAGTTAGCCATTTTCAGCTTAACAAACTCTGTATACTCTTAAATCGATAAATATACTAATATGTATATCTAAAATAGCATACGAAATTAATAAATAAATAATATATATTATATTATATATACTCAGTTTGCATAATTTTTAAAACACTTAAGAGCTAAAAGTATTTTTTTAATTTAATAAATTCTGCATATTTTCAATTTCAAATTAAAGATTCATTTAAAAAATCAACTTTTTTCAACTCAGTCAAAATTAGTTAATATTCATTAAAATCAAAGTGTTTATAATTTAGTTGATAACTTAACTAATTTCTTGTAAAATAATTAGACGGAATAAAAATTTCTAAGAGATAAATATTTTAGTTATTGATTTATAATTCCGAAAAGATTAAAATCAATTTGGTACAAATTATAATTTGATAGCATACTTTTAGGATCGTGCTAAAATATAATTCTTAAGCCCAATGATCTATTTCCTTAAAGTAGTGCCCAGTTTAATAAAATTAGGTAAATATTAAAAAAATGTAGTCTTAAGAAATGAAAAATAATTTTTATAACTGAGAAAACAAAGCTTGCCACAAATTTGGTATGCTCTAAGGAAGCGCATTAAAAGGAGTAGACATTTTTAGTGCTTTCTTCCCCATTGGGCTGTTGCACCCCCTGTACGAAATAAAACTAGAATTAGTAGTGTCAAAAAGGCGTTACAATAACAACAACAACTGCAACAACAACAGCAACAACAGCCAATACAAGGAGAAGACGTAGAAAAAGCATTTGAGCTGGGCCAACAAATAAAGAATAATGACCACACGTACAGAGTGTGTGTGTGTGAGTGTGCCACGCCCCATGGACAACTGCCCATCGGCAAGTAAACTATGCAAACGTAGTCGAAACATCTGCCAGAAGCGTAGGGCGTAAATTTTATGTGCGTCTCTCTTGGCCACACACATAAAAGCAATTTTGATGAGCGGCAACGACGAAGGAGGAATAAGAGAGAAAAGAGGGATGGGGGTGTCTGTGTTGTGAGTGTAAGTGCCGCACTTTCAGAACATCGTTCGTCGTTCGTCCTGCAATATAATTACAATGCCTGAATGCTTCAATTGCCTTTGTGTATGTTGTGGAGGTGGTTTTAGTGGCAAGTCCTGCTCATGCTCCTACTCCTGCTCCTGCTCCTTTTCCTGTTCTTGTTGAGCAGGGATCTTTTCTGGTAAGACCATAGCAAATTTTGCATTACCATTGTCCTGAAATGGTTCACGTTCACCTTTCACGATTTGTGCCAGCTAATGGATTGGCGTTTATTAAGGTCGACCCCAGTGGATAACGTAATATGACGTGGACGAGCTAAGCATTGCCTTTAATGGTTATGGTAAACTTAGATAACGTAACTAGGATAACGAAATGGCGATTTACCCATAATTTATTGAGTACTTAAGGCGTATTCCTTGTTATAATTGTCGAGCACTCTGGAGAAATCAAACTAATCTATAGGTTAAGCAAATTTATAGAACTTAACGCTTACTTATAACAAAATTAATACTGTGTAATTTTGCAAATGTTTATAGCTTGAGGATTATGAAGCCTAAGTGAGTCCTTTAGTTAATGAAAGTAAGTGAAACTTGTGATAAATTGGAAACAAGAAATGTGGAACATAGAGATTATGATGTGCTACTCATACTTTTTATCAAAGTTTTAGTTTAAAATATTACATTCATTTTAATACATTTAACATAAAAAAAATTTTTTTAAGGCATTGAAAATTGATTATACATTAAAAAAATTGCTTTTTATCCTTGAGTATTTTTTGCAAGAACAAAAATATGCTAGTTTTTTTACAAAAAGTCTAGAAGACGGAAAATTTCTCAAATTTCCTCGTTTAATAGATTTAATGCAGTCTGAGGCATGTGCAACATAATGATAACTATATTCAGTCTAATTTAGTGGACCCACAGATATTACTTAGTTATACAGTTCTCATCTACTCTCATCCTCTCTCACTCTCTCACTATTACTGTCTCTTGTTCATTTCACACGCTACTAATTACTCTAATAATTTCATTACTCTTCTGACTTTGAGCTAATTCGCTGAGTTCAGCATCATGCATATAATTTTAATGTAATTAACATTATTTTTTTTTTTGCTCTCTCTCTGTTTTACCCGCTTTTCTCATTTTATTTTATTTTTTTAATATGTTTCACTTTTTTCACAGTCTGCGTGGTTGCGGCAGCTGATTTATAAAGCGTATTTAGCGCACGCAGCCACAGGAATATGCCCCAACTTTCAACACACACACACACACACGCATACAAACCCATACAGTCACACGCAATGCTCTTTACACATGTTTAACGCCATTGTAATGCTAATGGCTCATTAGCACTTTGATTTCTTCTCGCTTTTTTTTACACAAAAAAAGTCATTAGGGCTGTAAATGGTGAGGAAGAACCGGGTACGATAAATGGCGCCACATGGAGAGTAGAAACAGGGTACGATGATGGCGATACATTTTGACTGCTAATTTGCAGTTAATTAACTTGTTTAAGCATATTTTTGAAGAGGAGACTCTCCAACTTACCTTGATGAACTGAAATGTGGCAATCGGAGGCAAACGCTTGCTCTTTGGATAATAGAAACTGCCCGCCGGATGGCCAGGATACCTCGAGGTGATGCGATAGATGACGCCCTGCGGCGCTGTTGGCCAATTGGGAGCGGTGAAGGTGAAACCATTGTCAGTGCCCGCATCAAGTGGATCCAATTCAACGGTGACCGTATCAATCCAAGAGCCACCAACGCAAAGCTGTAACAGAAAGGAAAAAATAAAAGAAAGGAAAAAAAAGGAAACTAGGCATTGATTTCTGTTTGCGGCTTTTGGCGTTCGTTCATTTTCACTTACCTCGAACGAGTCGACGCCTATGAACCAATCCGGCGATGGAACAATGCGCGTCATTAGCGATACCAAACTGTGATTACTGTCGACAAACACTTTGGCCTCACTTCGACCTGCGCCGAGTTGAATTGCCGGCATGCTGAACTCATCAAATACACTGCGCTCAGTGGCACTGGCAGCTCCGGCAAATCCTGTCCTGTCCTGTGGCTTCTGTCCCGCCTGCATCTGTTGCTGCTGCTGCTCGCCGGCATTGCTGTCCAGCAGCTCCGTTTTGCCCGTCTCCGCAAACTGTTTGACACCCGCCGTGGCAGGCTGGCCGATGTGGTACAGCGCATAGTTGGCATTGTGTGTGCGACCTGTGAGTGCGACAAGGACAAAGCGAGACTCATTAACATTTAATGAGCAACTGTAACTGCAACTGCAACTACAACTACACAGAAAAAAATAATACGGAATTCCGAAAATAAACCAATCCCAAACGGTGGCAAAATATCAAAAGCATATTCTTGAATCAAGTTGGATTCTTTATTTCCCTAAATATTTAAGAATTCTTTCAGTAAAATTAAATGTTTTATGATTTTTTGACAACTTGACTTGGCATTTTAGAGAATGCATTTTTTACTGTGTACAACTACAAAGCGTACTCAAAATAAAACAATGCACAAAATTGTGCAAACATTTGCATTTGCAGTCAACACTCGACTCTTGATGAGCCTTAAGCTCTGCTCTCAACTTAAATATGAGATTAAGTATACGCAATGTGCTGCTGATTGCAGCTATAATTTAATAGCAAGAAAGGGAACAGGAGAAATGTTGAGTTTACCTTATGGAATTAAGCATTAACCTTAAACCTTCAGTGACTGCAGATAAAGTAAATATAAGCCTAATTCATAGTTGAAAACATTATTTTATACAATACTTATTTAATTATTCTGCGTTAACTTGAGGCAACTGACAAATGTTAAATAAAATTAAAAATAAATTTAGGAACTAATTGTTAGCAAACCGTTAGTTATTCTTTTGTCTTTTCAATGCAATTAAAACTATAAAATTGTTTTTCCATCGCTTCAAACCAGATTTCTTAAAAAAGGTAATCATTTTTAAACATTAAGGAAACGAAAGAAGCAAATTGAGAATAGTTTAATAAATAAAGCAACAAGCCTCTTCAGATATATTAAAGGAGCTAACCTGCATGTGTTAGCAACAATTGATGTCGTCGTTATAATTTAATCTGTTTCCCCAAATCATTAACATTAAGTCACAGCTCCCTGTGGTTTCTCTCCTGGCTTAGCTCAAAACTTAATTGCACTTTAACATTTCCCAAAAATATTTGCCTAAATTGCATAATGAAGTGCATGAATGAATGATATTCCAAATCGCAAATTCCATTTGCATTTGCTAAATCTTTGAATGCGAAGAGCTTAATTGAAATGAGTCTGAGAAATAAGCAGAATTTTCAGCATTCTTTAATCACAATCTGAATCTGTGTTCCCTGGCAATATACAAATGGGTTGCACAACTTTTGGCTAAAAAGCAGTCAGAGCCATTTTCAATTATTGGCAAGCGCCCCGAAAAGTATGCAACAAACTTGTCAATTACACAAAGTGCAAGGCAAATAAGCCAAAGAAAATAAACGAGTCAAAGCATAAATAATAATATTGCATTTGACACACTTTCGACCCGCAGGTTGGTCATTCCTCTTCCTCCCTCTCCCTCCCTCTCTCTCTCTCTCTTTCTCTCTCTCTCTCTCTCTCTCTCTCTCTCTCTCTCTCTCTAACTCTCTCCCTTTCCTGATGCTGTGTTGTGTTTTGTTGGGGCGTTGCATAAAAGCGCAAAGTTGAAAAGGCAAAAATTTGCTTTGTAGTCGAGGCTTTCATTAGTCGTCGTCGTCGTCGTCGTCAGGGCGTTGTCAAAGCACAGCATAAAAAACTTGTAAATTAAAAATAAGTTAGAGAAGAACCGACAGAGACAAAGCAATCGAAAGAGAGAAAGAGAATAAAACTAATAAATAAGCTGACACAGTGTGGCAGCTATAGAAAATGAAAAACCAACGCAAAGAAATATCTCAAAATAAAAAAGTCAATGGAACAAGACAAGGCACAAAAAAAAGTGGCACAAGTGGCATGTTGCAATGTTAATTGAAGACAAATAAAAGCGAAGCGACAACCCAGAGAAAGAAAGAGAGAGCGAGAAAATGAGAAAGGGAGAAAGAAATAAACCGCAACCAAGAGCAGCAGGCGGACAACTTCAAAGGCAGCGCGTTGCACGGACTGTGGCAACGTGGGCGTGGTCAAAGGGGCAGACAGCAAAAGGGAGGAAGGGGGGCAGGGGGAGGTGGGATGTTGTAGGCAGCAACTGCGGCAGCGTGTGACAATTTTGTTGAGCCAAAAAAGACAGCGCAGTGCCTAGAGGCGAATTGGAGCGAAACGCTTTAAATTACTTGTGGCAATGGGCTTTGAAAATGACTTTTTGTTTCAAGGAGAAGAAGACGCATAAAAAGAGAACGAGGCGAAGAGAAAGAAAGTGAGAGAGTGAACGGAAATAAGTATGAAGACGGCATAATCTACAGAGTTACTGAACAGTAAACAAAAACAAGCCAAGTATGAATGCGCTAGCGGAGAGTACTCGACTTAAAGTTACCCTGTAATCAAATAAGAAAACATAATCCCATTATATTATAAAAGAATACCCTTTGTAATTCTTCATGCCCGCTTTTTGTAATTTACAGGGTATGCCAAGCAGTCATGACTACTTGAATTTAAATTGCATACAAATGAGCAAAAATGTTGAGCAAATAATAAGCTGAAACTAGCTGCAAACAAGGCTGAGAATCCAGCAAAACAAGTAATAGCATAAAGCAGAAAAGCAGAAAGTAAAAGGCAACTGAAATGCTTAACATATTTTGAAATAATTATATAGTTGAATTCTAGACATCTTCTTAAGTACATAATCAGGAAATTCACTTGTCTAGAGAATGCTAAGTTAAGGCAGACAGAAACTTCACCAGAATAAAATAATTGGAGAATTTATAATATTATCAAAATATTCAATTAAATTTCTTTATTTTTATTTAATAAACTGTAGCACATAAATGCATTTCAGTAATTTATTAATAATTTGGGAGAATGAATGAAGGTCATTAGGCCATGAAATGTGGACATCTGTTGGCGGATTTGAATCTGTCGGCTTATGGCCAGATTCACTTTCATCGCAATGCGGGCAGGTCAATCAATTACGAAATGACCATTGCGCTCCCACAAAATAAGCATAATAAATTTGCAATTAAATGCTTAAATTGTGCAAATGGTTTGCCAATGCGGTGGTGGCATGCGGTGGTCAAATGGTCGTCGTTTAAATGACCACAGTGGGCACAACTGGCTGGAGGCATACATATCTCTGCCGTCTGGGAGTGAGATAAATGCCAGTTGTAAAAATAAACCATGAAAAAAATGAGACAGAGAGAGAGAAAGAGAAGAAGGTGGCAGGAGCCAAAGGACGTGAGTGTAATTAATGCTTAATTATGCACATTAAAAGCCAAAACCTGCCGCGTTTGCTGCTCCGTGCACCGTTGGCCACGTAATAAATGCGCGCCACGTATGGCCCATAAATTACACTTTGCCTCGAAATGAAACTACATTGCGCATACGCCGCGTTGCGCACAGCAAGGTAAGGCAAAGGGAAGCAGCCCCAAAATCGAATCATAGTCATGGCCATATCATAATTGAAAATCGACAATAGCAACAAATTAATACAAAATTGCTAAGCTGACAAAAACGAAAACAAAACCAAAACAAAATAAAAAATAATATAAAAAAATTCTTGTTGAATGAAAGTGCAATGTGGCGAACTGCCAACTGCTTACGCGTGGGTTGTTCAATAAATATGTAATAATATGAAAAAAGATAAATAGCTAAGGTAATTGTGAATAACAGACTGTAGAAATATAATTGTAGCAAAATGTAGTCAAATATATATAATTATGATTAATTCGCTTGCTCAACTGAATTGCCTTCGTTTAGTCAGAAAATATGTTAATGAATGTTCCTTTGAACTGCCCTAGGATGAGTCATCAGCTGTTTGTCCCAACGGCGTCTGAGTTTCCGTTTGATTGGCACCGAAATCTGCTATCGGCCGCGACTTTTTAGCACGCATGAAAGTCAGGTATTAATAAACGCGTGGCAATGTGACACACATTTGATCATTTCGCTGAAATTGTGACGCACAGCTGACACAGTTGGACCCATCTTTTATTTTATGCAATTTCATTCAAACCATGCAAAAATAAATTGAAACAATTTTTGTGCGCCAGTCACGCTCGATTTCCAGCGATTTCCGCAAAAAAATTGCCGTGGAATTTTCCCCCATTTTATTATTATTTTTTTTTTTTTGTAGCATGAACTTTAATTACAGGCAATAAATTTGCTTTTAATAGCGCGGCATTAAGAACAAAGCTCAGGCTTTAGCTTCGAGTAGAAAAGAGAGAAAAAGAGACAGAAAAAGAGATGGGGATTATCGTAGCATATGTAATGCAGATGCTGAAGCTGCAGCAAAAGCCACCCAAAGAGGTGATTGGATGCATTGCTGTCAGCACGTGTGCTTCGTGACTGAGAAAACAGATCAGACAGACTTTAATGCCATCTGAGTGTATGTACATGTATATATGTACCACTGTAAATTGTATTCTGTTTGTCAGTCAGAAATTTCTTTGGCATTTAGTTAGTTCTTAAATGATTTGTTCTGGCCATGAAATACGATATTCACTTTTGCAAAAATCTTATTTATAGAATGTGAAAACTCAGGTGTTGGAAAAGCGACAAGGAAAACAAATTAATTGTAGTATTCTCAGACACGCTTTAGTCAGAAAAACTGTTTATGTTTAGATGTATTATTTAGTGGGAATTGCAGGAAAGTGCATACATGAAATTAATTAATTATTTGAAATGAAGCACAAAAATTGCTTAGTTATCTATTTAATAGATTTAAATATTTGCCTTAAATAAATTGAAAATTATAATTGTTACAAATTTACTCTTAAAATTAATTCTGTGCTAATTGCTTAGTTATTTTTAAAAATTAGTTTGCATTTAACTAATCCAGCAATCAGTCTTATTGTTAATTATTTAAGGAGCATAGTAAGCAATCAATAAAGGACAACGCTCATTAGCTTTGCTGTAGACACCTGGCTGGACTATGAAATAATAAATTCAATTCAATACTAATTAAAAATTCAATTCACCTGCCCAACTTAATATTTCAGCTGCTTTGGGCGTCGCAGTATCACTTAATTATGTATGTCAAATTTAATTGGCCTGTCAGTTCACACACAGCCATAGAGGCAGCTAAAGAAGGAGAAAAAGACACACCATGTGAAATCTGAGCGCACGCTATAAATACATTACATGAAACAGTGTACACCTGGCGAATACGTAATGTTGAATATACATACGAGATACATATACATTTTTATGACATAGGCTAACGACAAATGATGGACAGACACACACACAAGTAAATGCATATATCATTTTTCGCTCTATAAATATTTGCATTTTGCTAATTTCATTGGGCAACGAGGCGTATGCGCAATATATGCCAACTGCATAATGCAATGCGAGCAACGCCTACAAACCAATTTAAGCAGCAAATTAAATTTTAAAGCGCCAAGTGAATGAAGGGAAGAGCCAGAGTAAGAGAGAGAGAGTGAGAGAGAAAAGCAAGTGGAGTGAGAAAGTCAGCATCAGGAATACAATCAGAAATCCTGGCAGCAGTCATTTGAAATGCAAAACTCGTGCGCTGCATTTGGAAATCTCCGACATTGTCACATACTCTGAAGCTCTCTTGCTCTCTAGATATCAAGTCTGTCGAGCATTGTGTGTGTGTGTCGAGCTTAAAAGACCTGTGCGCGCATTACGCATACGCCACATATGCAAAATGTCTGTAGAGAAAGAAAAAAAATACAGAAATAAAATGAAAATGTCTGTTGAAATTCTCATGCGCTCAATAAAGCAACCAAAATGTTGGCGGAATAAATGGAGAATAGTCGAGAGACGGAGAGGGAGAGGCGTTTTGTCCGTGAGGGTGGACGCTGTTGTTAATAGTAATTTCGAGCCATATTTTTGCTGCAGCAATTCCCGGACCCGGCTGCCAACAAATTGCAGGCACACGAACCGAACCAACTGCAGCACCAGAAACTCGGATAAAATGTCAAGTTGATGACGCTTCTGACGTGGCAACCTAGTTTGTTATTTTCTTTTACTTTGCGTTTTTGTAGATATTTTTGGATGTCCGGACGGCAGACAGCCCAGTTTCTGTGTGTGTGTGTCTGTCTGTTTTTTGGCCAAATTGACAGGCAACTTAAGCATTCGGCTAACCGCAGGCAACCAAATGAAATTTAGCCATTACTTTAATGGCCTCCGAAAAAGTTATGCAAGTCGAGGCCAACTGCAGTTTTGTGGCTTGGCCAGATCTCTTATAATTAATGTGTGCCTTCATACATGGCCAGGCTTAAACTCTAACCATGGCTAAGACCTACAATGCGGCATTTAGGCAAATGAGACACCCAATTCTCCGACATAAGCCCAAAAAGCCATCAGCCTGGGCAATTATGTAGACAAACAAACAAGCTGGCATTAGAGTTGTCACTTCTGTCCGCCTATTGATGTGTGTGTGTGTGTATGTGTGTGTGTGCGAGGCTCTAAGGGATTACACATGAAATTGACCAGCAAAATAACAAGGCAACAAGCAACATCAGCAACAACTTAGAGATGGAGAGAGAGAGAGAGAGAGAGAGAGTGAATTCAGTCGTAAGATTTGCAGTTTATAAAATCATGTGACAAATGAGGGTTGCTAAGCCCCTTTTGTGTCCATCCATCCAACAGTCCAACTATCCAACAATCCAACGATCCAACAATCCATCCAACTGTCCATCTAACCGCCTAGATTTCGTCCTTGTGCCATCTGCCATTTATCTTATGTCCCACATGTGATTTGGCCCATTGTAACATAAGGTGAATGTGTGTGCCAATTATTTGATCTCTGCTTACGCCCAACAGTCATGTGTCTAAGTATGTTAGAATATTGTGTGTTATCTTGGCCAAGTTGTAAATAATAATGGGAAAAGTCATGATACAAACAGACCGTAACCATGATGGCTATCGTAAGCCTCACTGAGTATGCACGTGTAATCAAGGTGAAAAGACAAACAGGTTTTCGTTGTGCATATCTTTGGTGACTGACATGTTGAGAATACACAAAAACATTCTTACCTAATTCAAAGGTTATATCCTTGACATTTTATTGAAATATCTATGTCATAATTAATTTTGCATATAAATTTGGCAAATTTTTAGAGTGTACATTTCAACCAAGAAACTCTCATAACTTTTTTTTTAAATATTTACCGATTTAAATGCGCAATGTATTTTTGATTGTTGTTGGGACTCTTTAAATATTGTTGGCTAAGGAGAGATTAGCCAAAATTGGCTCTCTTCATGCCTATCCGTTAGAAAACTTTTTAAGACATTGAACTCTCATTATTTTGTCAAATATTCACCAATTTTAATGATTCTATTAATTCTGTATTTAAAATTTGTTGGTATACAAAAAAAATTTCAAATTTTTAAAAGTTTTAATTACTTGAAATTCTATTAACTTTGTTAGATCCCAAGCGAATTCGATAACCAATATCCGTTTAAATCATTGATTACCCCGTTCATTAATTCAGCATTAAAGATTTAGTTACTTAGAATTTAAATTTAAATTCTGAAAATCATTCTTAGCTCAACTGCCATCATTCATCTAAAAAATACATAAATAAAAATGGATTTTCACCACTTTCAGCTAGTTTCCCAACATGTGTCTTGAGCCCCATAGTAGCTGACAGTTGTCTTTTCTTTGATGGATGAAATGGCTTTGGTGCGAATGCATCAGTCATAAAGAGCATTACGCAGTCAGCATTGCTATAGAGTTTGTTTTCTCTATTCTTTTTAGTTTTTCCTATTACCAGGAAAATGCATGTCTGTGTGTATGTTTGTGCGTGTGTGAGTGTATTGGTATTTTGGCTTACTCTCTGGTTACATTCATTATAATGGCTTATTGTACCATGAAAAGTGTGTCAGTCGTGTTAGCTGCAAAGGCAATGCCAGCAAAAGCAACAAACTTACAAGGGGAGGGGAAAGAGTAAGGGAAGGGACATAACAAGTGCAATGACAGTTGACTGCAGCCTTAGAGCCAAGAGCTGAGAGAGAGAGAGAGAGAGAGTTACAAAAATACAGCTCACAGTTACAGGGCACGTCAGGCATTGTCCTTTGTTTGCCTTGCACTAAGCAAACACAAAAGCTAGACAGACAGACAGACGCACACATACACACACACACACCTACATATATGAGAACAGGACTTATGCAAGGACATGCTTCAATGACACACAAATTGATGAGCATCGCGTGCTCAGCGGCTTTTGTTATTTTTACTTTACTTTCCATTCCTTTTCATTCCATTCCTTCGTTTCTCCATTTGCCTCTGTCGGTTGATGTTGCGGCAATTTTGATTGATTTCTTGTGGTAAGGCAGCAACGTCTCCTGGCTCAAAAGATTCAACACATGCACAGACAGTGACACAGTTTCCCTCTGTTCCTGTTTCTGTTTCTGTGTGTGTCGTAAAGTGGCAAAAGTAAAAGTCATAAAAGTACTTCGGCCTGAAAGTCGCAAATTCCCTCGAATTTCACGTACGTGATGTACGGAATACGTCAACATATTTGTTGCATTAAAATAATTGAAGAAAATTGTAAAACAAATAAAAAAAGCCCAATAAAAAGAAAGAAAACTGAATGCGAAAAGCAGCCAAGTTACGCATCGATTGATGTATCGCCTACTCAGAAATTGTTCGGCTTTTGAGTGCCTCGAAATGGGAAATTCGAGTGCCAATGGAAAATTTTTTTCCTACAATATATATGTATATATATATTCAGTTCAGCTGTTGCCGAACATGTGAGCAAATTACAGACAGCAATTCGAATAGTGAATACAATTCAAGTATCAAGCACGAGTATGTGCAAGACATTCATAATATAATATATATATAGATGTGAGTGTGTACTCATACTTTTAGTATGAGTATGAGCATGAATGAGTACTTGTTAGACTGATGTGAGTGTGTGGCTCTTGACTGATGGTAAACGTCTTGCAGAAAGCAAATTGACATTAAAGATCTTTTCACAATTGATGGCTCCAACTCCAAGTGTTGACTACAGAATTAATATAATAAAAATATTTTTGAAATCCCTAAGCACTTTCAACAAAACGCTTTTAGGAGAAATTTTGTTGCTCAAGTAAAAAGCAATAATAAAGATTTGGAGAAGACTCAATTGAAGCACAAAATAAGATAAAACAAATACTAAAAAATATTTCGTAAAGTTCGAAAATATATAATTATAACCAAAAAAGATATGTATAACCTCAACTAAATTATTAAGAATTTACTTGTACCTGAAACTTTTCAATTTAACAATAATTAAAGCATAAGAACTGTTTTGCAGAATATGTCTGATAGCCTTGCCATCTTTTACATAAATAGAAAACATGTATGCAGTTAATTTATAACCAGCCACAATATCAAGTATACGCAATGCCACAAAACGAAGCTCAATAAATCAACGAAAATGTATTGAGAGAACCACAATTGAAAATTGTATGCAAAACACATGTTGCAATCAGTTGTTGTTGTTGTTGTCGTTGGAATCAGGCAGCCAGAGAAATGCTAGTGAAATGGAAATGCAATCAAGTTTCACTCAATGCATTCAACATCACTGGCTCACAGGATTCACAGGATGTTCTTAAACCCTTTTTGCAGCTGTTGCTGGAATCAGTTTTGATTTTGCATTCGGCAACAACTAAATGAAATTAATTAGCATTTGAAACTAGGCAACCACAATATCTGAAAGTGATTGACTAGTAGATACTCAGTAGTCAACTCAGATATTTTCTGAGAGACAATAAGATATGTAGGAGTTAATAAGCTCCTTCATTTTACACACAAAGTATCCAAGCAATTATGTGAGTCACATGAGGCCATAAATAAGTCAATCAATAAGTCAAGTGCTCGGCTCAAAGCCATATAATATGCAATAAATTCATTCTCACAAAGTAGATCAGAAAGTGGGCGCTACCGCCCTAATTAGTATTTTTTTAATTTATAAATTGGTTGCAAACTCTCGAATATCTCGTATTAAATAATTTGCGTATTGTTGGCTTAAAACTTCATCTGCAATTGCAATTAAAGAGCAAAGCTCAACAAAAGCTCCTACATTATGCACAACCACACACATGCAAATAAGCCGAAATTTTGGAGAACATTTGCATGAGTGTGTGTGTGTGTGTGCATTGCGTTCTCGCGCATAAATAAACAACACAAATTTGCAAATATAATACACATAAAATTTACAAAATGGTTGCAACAGCAGAAAAAGCAAACTTTCCGCAATATCCCCCATGAAACAAGTTTACTCAACAAAATGGCGGAACACACACGCGCGCACACATACATAAGTACACGCGCACACAAGTGCAATGCAAAGAGCAACTAACAAGAAGATAAAAAAAAATAATAATATAAAAACAAAGTTTTGTTAAACGCAATGTTTATTGAGCGTCCAAAAGTTTGGGCAGCGTCTTTAGGTAGCCGCCAGGAGATGGCAACGTGAGCGACGTGACACGCTTAATTATGAGGAGTATGTATAGAGTAGAAAAAAGTTTACTTTTAAAACGCCACTTCGGTTTATTCACTATTTAATGCTCTTAGATTTGAGTACCTAAACGATGTTCTATATGAATCTTAGTTATTAAGAGCTTTTTATAAAATTTGATAAATGAAGTAAAAAAAAAACAATAAACAAATAAATAAAATATTCATAATAAAGCCTTTGAAAAAAAAAAATAAAAACAATATTTTATTTTAATCACTAAATTTCTAGCTCCTAGACTATATGTTTTCTTTGAAAATATTAAATTGACAATTATTTTTTATATTTTTCTTAACTTACATAAGATCTCAAACCAAAATCTCCACGCTTTTCCATTTTTTTAATTTTAAATTTAAGTTAAGCTCAAGCTGACAATACAACTTTAAAATTTGTAAAACTTTTTGTTTTTAATCACGCAAACTGCCCTAAGATAACATGTGTGTTTGTACATTGTCAGCGCTAGGTGGAGCCACAGATAAAAAATAAAAGGAGGCAAACAAAAAGAAACATAAGGGAAAATGGTATTTCTGTGTTTATTTGTTTGTTTGCGTGTTGTTTGTTTATTAGTGGAATTTTTAATCAAAGTTGCACAAGTTGACGTACCTGAACTAAGAGAAAGAGACATGAGGTAGAAAGGTAGAGAAAGAGAGCAAAGTTTTTGTAATCAGGCGACCGCGTGGCGCTTTTGGCTTTTTCCCACTGTTGTTTACTTGTAATTCCTTTGGCAGTTTTGTTGGCTAAACTCTTGAAACTTTGCTGCCATGTAAACTGTCAGCGTCTGTGCAACAAACACACACACGCACACTCACACACACACATGCATACAATCCACACACTTGAAAGCTTATCTTACTAAAGTATAAAAAACTTTTGTTTACACGTTGCGCCCTCGAGACAGAAACGTATATTATATGTATTATATAAAGCAGTAAATACATAAACACGTTTGTATACAAAAATTTATATTTGATTTTCACCTTTGGCATTTTATTGAAATATTGTAAAATATTTTATTTCTGGATGGGTTTTAATTAAAACGCCGTTAGGTCAAATCAAATTGCATTAAAATTGCAGTCAATTTGCATATGTGAAGAGAGAGAGGGAGGCAGTATGAGAGAGAGAGAGAGAGGGAGAAAGGCTTCGATATGCTGTATATTTATGTGAAATATTACGTATACGCAGTGTGGCCAATTGAAATGAAAATGCAGCTCACAGGCAACATTTTCAAGTGCATGTTGCATCTAGAAGTATATGGGTGTATATATGTGCGTGTGTGTATCTGTGTGTGTGCAATATTTTTATGCAGTATTTACATTTTTAGCATATTTATGCAGTCGAAACGACAACGACAACAACAATGTCAGCACGTCAACAACTGTAGATTTGTTGTTGTTCCCAGTTGCTGCAACTATTGTTGTTTTTGTTATCGATGTTGTTGTTGTTGTTGCTGCTGGCATGGCAGGTTGTTGCCCAGCAGACCGTAAAGGAATTGCAATGCAAACAGAATGTTAGACATGCGAGACGACGCTTTGAATTTCGAACTGCAGGTGAATACTCGAATACAGAATCCAACAGAATTCACCCATTGATCCACCCAACCACCCAACTATCCAGTATTCACATCGCAAGTGCCATTCAACTGACGGTAAAGCTCAAACAAGTCTCTACAACAATTTCAGCAGCTGTTTAAATGAATACCCAGCAAATATAAATAGTTACACCCCCTCACTCTGTACTCAATCGAAACATGGCAACTATTTGGCAATTTAAGCAGCCAAAAAAGGCCAAAACAAACTTTGACCCGACCAACAGCAGCCGCACAAAAGATGCGCCAAAAAACTGAAAAAACAAAATTGGTCAAAAAAAATTAAAATAAAAAAAATAAAATATATGAAAGGCATTCGAGGCAACCGCAAGTTGCGCTGACCAACAAAAGCGTAGCAAAAAAATTATTTTCCAATAACAAAAAAATAAGCAAAAAATACTTGTACACATATATTCAGTAGAAGCAGAAGAGGTAACAGTGGCAAAGAGAAAGGAAAACATATTTTTTTTATAGTTTTTTTCATTCAACTTGTTAACACAACTGCACCGTAGGATATACAAATAGCAAAAATTGCAATAAATATACATAGAATAAGTTTATTGCCTGCAGAAAGAATTTTTTGCACATTTCATCAATACATTTTAATCAAAAATAAAGCTACTTTCCAATATCTTATATAATGTTTAATTAGGTTCTTTCAGCTTTGTTAGTATTGAAAGAAATTGAAGTATTCCCAAAGAACTTTTCGTTTTAATCTTGTAGTTTTCGCAGAGAATATAATGAGTTTCTGATTACTAATAATCTGAGTTTCATTCAAGCCAAATCATCTAAGGAATTTCTTATCCGTTTTCACTTTTGTGTAATTCAATTCCGATATCTCAACTTTTTTCAGTTTGACTAAAACTAAAAAGCCACAAGCTTAAAGAATTTTGCTTATCTTGACCTTTGGTTACAACTGTTTTTTCTCTCACCACCTACAAGTGGGTCAAACCTTTTTCCGTTTTCTTTGAAATTTCATATATTACTTCCCATTTCTTTAGGTATTTTTAGAACAAGCTGAACACACATTCATCCACACACCGAGAAGGAGAGAGGGAATTGTAATCAGAGCTAGCCCAGCAAGAATTGAAAAATTCCGCATACAGAAGTTGAACATGAAAATCTCGTCGTTAACCAACGGCAAATATGCTGTGGCAATTAATTTTAATTAATTTTATGCTTTCTTCTTTTTTAAAGGCAAACAACAGAGCCCAGAGTGTTTAATAGATTTTTGAGGAATTTATTGGCGGCTTTTTGTTAATTTCAAAAGGGAAGAAAAACAACCGCAAACTCAAAAGTTCACAGCTTTAAAATGAAATGGAAAGCAAAACGAGTGGCAGTCACATTAACAAAAGGCAAAAGGACTAAACAAAAGAAAAAGGATATCGATGCCGTCGTTTGTCGACTAATGTGCCCAGGGGGAGTCGATGGGCAGGAGGGACAGGAGAGGGAGAAAGGGATTTGAAGCCTCACTTAGGCGTCGTTTAGCGATAAAAGGCGACATTTGTAATGTTTTTACTCTTCCCAATCTCCCTATTTTGTCGACTTCCCTTAAAAACTTTAAACTGTGACAACAAAAACAAAAGATAGTCTCAACTTTATGTACTCCTTGTTGTTGTTTTGAAAACATATTCAGCAGTTACAGTTGCTGCTTTTGGAGCATTTGATGCTGCAGCCGAGAGTGAAATATCGTTAACCTAATTTCAGTTGCTTTTGGCTCCTTTTGCTGTTGTTTTCTGTTCTCTGTCGGTTTTCTGTGGCCAAAGCATTCGCACAATGCTACACCATAAATTTCCTTTATCTTTATGACTTGTTTTGCCTGCTACTTTCACTTCATGTTGTTGTTGTTGTTGTTGCTCTAAATTTCTTTTCAGTTTTTTGTCATTCGCTCGTGTTAAATAAAGCTGCAAGAATTAGCTTAAATACAACTTTGCTTTTATTTTTTCTTGTTTTGGTTTCTTTTCTTATTTTTTGTACTTCAAATTTATGTTTTTGTTTTAATTTTTATTGACAGCCATTTGGCTTTGAGTGCGAAACCAAAGTAATGCCTAGATTTTTCACCAAGGCAACGCGAGGTGTGTGTGAGTGTGTGTGTTTGTTTTGTGGGTGTGAATTTGTTTATGTGTGTGCTTATCACACCCGAGGGTCCACTTATTGGGGTGTGTCTTAAAAAATACATAAAAAATCGAGAAACTAATATGAAAAATAAGAAATGGTTGCTTTTATATTAAATATGTGCAATATATTAGATGAAATTGGCACTTAAGCATTGAGATAAACCCAGCTAGTTAGAGTGAGAAATGGTAAGTGTTAAGACTCTTTACTTAAAAGAAAAAGGCAGTTAACTGAATTTAAGTGAGCTTATTTCATATTTCTTTTGCCATAAAGCATTGATAAAATCACCTTAAATTGAAATTAGTTTATAATTTATGCTAACTTATAAGTCGTCTCAACTTCTCTGTTCCGTGTAGACCTACTAGAAACTTTCTTCCATTATCTCTTCCTATTTGCACCACTGATTATGCTTTGCACAATCCATTTCGTGTTTTATGCACCTGCTATAACTCACTTTTCCATGTGTTTTCTTCAGAACACTCTCTGTCTTCTATTAAGCATTCTATTCTCTGTCACCTTAGGTCTACTTCTGGCCAACTCTAACTGGGTGTCTTGCACCTCAATTCTGTCTTATACTATTCTTACTCTTCCTCATATTCTCCTTTACTTTTTCGAGCTTAATACTTCTGTCCTTACAATATTTTTTGACCTCCCATCTTTTTATATTTCCTATGAAATTTGCAACCAACCCCAGCTGTGAACAGGGGCATAGCTTGCCGGACCGGCTAATAAACTTCCCCCATCGGGTTGCTCTTTTCATCCTTACTCTACCTTTAACTTTAATTTTAAGTTATAGATTAAGTCTTATTTATTTTGTACTATCTTTATTTTTTCACTTTTCCTGTCCAAAATTAGGTTCTAATAACGCCACTGACAGACCTTGGCTGTGAATAGGGGCATAGCTCGCCGGACTGGCAAATAAAATACCCCCATCGTGTCGGTGGTGTTATTAGACTAAATTTGTTAATTCATTTAGGCTTTCTTTTTAAATTCTTTTATTATTCTAATATCTATTGTATAATGTATATTTTTATTGTATTTGTAAAATAACTAGAGGCAGCAATGTTTGCTTAAATAAATAAATAAATAAATAAATAATTTTTCATATATATTTTGAATTTTAATATTACTGATATTTTGTCAAATTGATTCATTTATCTTAAAACACGTTTATTAAATTGGATTGATTTTTAAATTAAATAAGAAGTGTTAAGCTTAAGTTATTATCTTTTAAAGTCTTTAATAAAGTTGCTTAAAAGTTGCAAGATATCCTTTATCAAGTTATCGTAATCGCATTAAAAGTTGCACCTGCTGCACATAAAACACATTTACTCGAATTTGGGTTAATTGCTTAGGCAGAAACTTAACAAGAAACTGAATGAAGGCACTTAATAAGCTCAGCTCAATGCATAAATAATATAATATTTGCACATGTGTATGCCTCTCTCTCTCTTTCACACTTGCTTTCTCCCTCCCTCTCCCACACTGAGTGGAATAATTGGAATCTGATGGCAGACTCGATTGCAGTTGACTTAATGACATTTGCACATTTTTGCCAGCTGCTTAAAATGCAATTATGCAATGGAGAAAAATTGAAATTGAATTAAATTATGGTATATTGAATGACCCACAAATGTTGTGGATAAAATGCTATTAAAATGAAATATGGAAGGGACGACAGACGGACAGGATAGAGGGGAAGTACCTCAAACCAATTACAATAGCAGGCATTTGAAATTCATGCAACTGCTGGCAAATTTATTATGAAAATGATGCTTAAATATTTGATTGAAATAGCAAATTAGCAAACTGGCCAATGTTTTTGACCTAATTAAACTGTGTAGTGTAGTGAAATGTGAACGTATATGAGTTAACGTAATTGAATTGAACTGTGCTAAAACTTCTGCAACAGTTGCATTAGAATTGAATTTGTCCCGCGTGTTGGCCATAAAAGAAAGAGTCGAAATGGTCAGCTAATTGACAGCTAGAGGGCCGAAAAGTAATCAAATTTATGGCAACATTTGAAGTGAGGCAAGGCAATAAAGAAGCGTAATACGAAATCATAAACAAAGCCATAACAAAGCAAAGTGCGAAAGCAATATGCAAATGAATAAAAGGCGACTGTCAAATGGCCAACAGCTGGCTGAGCCATAATAAAACCCAGGCAACAGGCAACAAGGCAGAATGGTCATGAATACTGCCACAATCATTTTCACTTTGAGTTCGACTCTGAGTTGGACTTGGTCTTTGAAGAGAATTTTCAATTAAAGATGCAAGTCTGGGATGGGCGAGAAAGGAGTCAAAGCGAATGTTGTCTACAGCGAAATTAGGAATTAATTAAGACAACAACAAAAGAGAAGAGAACATTGAGAATGCCGTATAATTTCAAGCGGAAACCGGCCAAACAAACAAACTACCCGAAAAGCGCCTTAGGTTAGGCAATACAAAATAAACAGAAGAGCAGGAAATAGAAGGAGACAAATACAGAGAGTGGGGGGTATAGAAATAGCAAGACAGAAAATTTATTTGTGCGTTGATTGCGCGCAAATGATGATCATTTAATTAAGCACGCAACAGCAAACAGGCTCAGTCGGCCGCCATCTTGGCCGGAAGTGGCCACCTTCATTTTGAATTTGGAATTTGAAAAGCGGCTCCTTCTTCTTTACCGCAAAACACACACAAATACAAACAAACCTCGCACACAATCTGTTTGTATTTTGCATTTGCCCGCCACAATTTTATGGGCCTGTTATTATTAAATTCTTCTTTTTTTTTGGTTTTCGGGTCTGGGACCAACTTTGGAATTTGATTGGTTTACTTAATGGTCTCTTTTCGTTATTCTTGTTGTTGTCGTTGTCCCAGACGGAATTGCAGATTTCTTTTCTATGTGATTTGCAATGTAAATTGGGCTGCTGCCTTAATTTGAGTGCGGCATTGATTGAAGTTGTATTTATTTTTAATTAAAAGCCATTTGTGTGCAAATTATAGGCTTACAAAATTATCGCGGAGAGCAAAGAAATGTTCACAAAAAAAAAAAAAAATGAGCAAGACTAAAATTTGATTTTTAATTACATTTTAATCCAATCAGGTGTTTCAATTTGACCTTAATTGATACTTGAAATGAAATCAGAAACATGCTAATAAAGTTATTTGAATAATTACATTTTTTCATTAAGATTGTTAAGCATTTCGAGAGCTTTAAATAAATTGATTTCAATTGGTATAGATTGGATAAAAAGTCAATTTAATCAATTATATGCTAAGAAACAACAACTTTAATACTTTTTAATGTTTTGAATAGAATATCCGCATATTTACACATTTATTTATTAAAATGGAGCTTTGTTCTGAGCAAACAGGAGTTTTTTTTAAGTTGCTTTCGCTATTTGTCAATATTTGGCATATAAAACAAATGTTTTTCAAAATTTGTGTGCAAACTTTTGCCATTTCGCAATGCACAGAAACAAACATTTCAATAAATTTGCATTGCCCAACAGAACAGAACTCGAACAAACATTCATATATGGTAATGGTTGCTATGCGACTCCTTTTTTGGTCCCCTTCTACACCTCCTTTCGAACGAATACTTATAACTAGCATTGTCCTTCCATTTGCTGCTATCATCTAAAGCGCGCTCCTGGGATTTTGCCAATACCGCATTTTGTAGCCATATATAAAACTGGCAGCAGCAACCCCAACTTTCGAGTGGCAACACTGCGGCAATTTGTGAGCCCAATACAAACACACAAACACACGAATACATACATGCACAGACATTAATACGAAATGAAAATTGAAATTATGTCTATACTACACTCGACACAGGACAAACTTTTATGACCAAAAATGAGAACAGTGTCGAATTCAGTTCAAATGTTTCTCTCTCTACCAAACAGTTGTAATTTTGTTGGCTGGGCGTGTCTGGCACACACACACACATTCACATGAATACACACATATACATATATACACACAATCATATCCATAATCAATGATAATCCGCTGGCGTATTATAACCGCATTAACAGTTAGGCACGTTCGATACAATTCGTTACGTTTCGATAGATTTCATGCTCATTTCAGATATCGTCTGCATGTGTGTGTGTGTGCGTGTTTGTGTGTGTGTGTGAGGGCAGCTTGTATAGATTGTATAACAAATATAATTGTGTACAATTTGCGTAACATGATTTTTGGGTGTGTTACTTGTTGTTGTTGTTGTTGTTGGCGCACAAATTGAATTGCAACCAACTTTAGCTTGATTTACGGAAAACCCGCAAACTGCCTGCAAATCCCCCAACTTTCCCCCTATTTTCGCTTCCCTTTGCCCTCTCCACTCTTCATTATTTTTGTACTGCGGTTCATCGTCAACTGAAATTCAGAATATTGATTTCTGTTTGGAACTTCTGTTTGTTACTCCATTTCATCGGTTTCAGTTACGACTCTTTGATTCAGTCAGCTGCAGATCTAACCACAAAATCAATCAGAAGAGTGTATAAAAGATCATTATGGTAAAACCGAAGCACAGCTGCAAACCACAGAGCCAAGAAGAGCCGAGAAGACAAATGACAGTTTAAAAGTCTGCTCGGTGTTGACAATGATGAAGAGGCCAGTTTGCAAAGTTGTGCAAGTAATTGTTTTCATTTTATTTTTAGACATCGAACAACGCACAAAATCCAAATGAAGCAAAGAGAAAATACCTCATCAAATGTATATTTTATTTATGGTTATAAATTGATATAAAATGTGGCAGTCAATTGATCCACTTTTAAACCGACTAGTGGGATTTCAATTCATATTTTTAGTTTATTTATATAACTGAAATATTTAATATTTATTGACCCTAAAAATTGTCATATTTATTTGACAACTTTTGTGACTTGTTTGGAAGCTTATTTCAATCATATCTTTAGTACTGTAGGTTTTTATATATATTTTACATGTCACTTTAAAGCTGAATTGTGTTTGAATTATTTTTGAAATAGTCATTTTGGGCATTTAAATACTTTTTTTTATATTTACCCAAAAATTTAATTATATTTATTTTATTATATTTATTTCCTTCATTCAATTTCTGGCTTTTGTGTGTATTTTGACTATTTTATTTATGGAAAACCAAATTTATATTTGTTTTTGAAAATTATTCTTTACTTAAGTAACTCAAAGAATCAATTTGATACTGTCAGACAAAGATTAGAGGATGATCTATTTCTTATCTTAAAATCTTTTTAAAGTTTTACACATAAGCTGAATAGATAAAATAAATCTTACCAATCCAACAATTCAATTCCATGCCTCAATACGCAATTTAACAAGCAGCAGATTCTATAGTTCATCCCCTAAGCTCAACTAGAATTACAAGCAGTCAGAATATAGTGGATACAGAGTATGGGGAATAGAGAAATTTGATTACTACCCATCCGAAACTGCATTAGTGCATAAATCCATGTCAAGTCGACAGCAAATTCAATTAGCTGACATAATTCCATTTATGCGCTGACAGCTGGCAAATGCCAAAACGCTCCACAATTTTGCCCAAAAGGGGTTTTAAAACTTGACAACATTGTACTGTTTGTGAGTGTATGTGTGTTTTGCCTCGTACTAGGACTAAGTCCATGACGACATCGTTGCCAACATAAGCGCAAAGTCATAAATTCCGCAATGGCAGCACGTGGAAATTAAGTGATGAATATTGTGGGGCATATATACTTGCCACACACACACATCCAAACACCCCCTACATCACATTGTGTAGCATTTAGGTCGCTTTGCCTGGCCATATAAATTGTAAAATTGTCGAAGCGCAACGCTGCCCCACGCAAAAAATATTGAAAAATATGGCAAAATGTTGAATTTTGCGAAATACAACGAGGGAAGAAAAACGGAGCACGGAGCACAACACACACACACATATACATATGAGCATGTGTATGTGTGAGTATCACATGGCTGCGTGTGCAACGTGGCGTATGCCTTGGGGCAACATTAACCCTAACTTCCGAACTAAACGGGAGCTCCACAACTGGCCGAAACTCTCTCTTGACAACTCTTCACCCTTCAAATGATGCGCTAATCCAATTATTATCAATTCAGTGACAGGACGAGGGTTGCTCTTGTCCCTGCTCCTGTTCCTGTTCCTCGTCCTCATCCTTGTCCAGTTAAAGTTTCAATCTGCCCTTAAGCATTGTTATAAATAAACACGCCGCCAACTTGATTGAATATTTTTCATCAAATTTCTGCATCAATTTCAGCATTTCACTTACCTGTAAAAGACAGAGAGAGAAAGAGACTGTGAGAATTGTGTATTGTGAATAAGAAAAGCGCGTTGAAATTTTGTATTATTTGGGGATTTGAGAGTAAGCACTTAGCTGGCAAATTGTCTATTGATGTGTCCCTGGCAACTCTTTTTGGCCTACATCAAAGCCAAAATGCAAAACATCCGACGCGGCCATTAGGTAGCTCATTAAAAATGCATAAACCCACCGAATCACTGATATCGTGACAGCATATTTGGGCAAGAGTATTAAAGAAAATGGAAAAAATGAAATCAATGAACGGTGGGAATATACCACGCACATTTTGACTTTACAAATTTAAGATATATCTATCATCATTAACATGTTTGCCCTTCCATCAACTGAAATTTATAATTTATAGAAAAGTAAATCAATGAAATATTTTAAAATGTTAAAAATTATTTAGCCTATTTTAACATTAAACAATTCACAATTATTATGTTAAGTTTTAAGATTAATTTAATTTCTTGTTTAGAATTTTAATATTTTTATATGTGTCTCTCAAATAAAGTTTTAACTTTCAGTTTTAACCGGAAAGTTGCTGCGCAGTTTATTATAAGCAAATTCGTGATATTTTTTTTTTTATTTTATTTATTATTTATATGAAAATTGTATTTCTTACTCACTGCATTGAAAACCATATATGTGTATTTAAGCAATTTATTGTAGTCGGAGTCCAAATAAATATTTTCTTGAATTTATTTAGTAATCATTTACAGACTATTCTTGAATTAAAAGGTACCATTAACTGAATTTGTTGTCAGTACACACTATCTGGCATCGGTGTTGACTCCTTTCCAAGGACAATGGCCTACCTCAAGGCGTTAAGGGCACGTATCAAAGTCAACTTACTTTTTGGCTGCGCTTAAATTTTAAACAAACAACAATATTTGCCACGCTGCCGCAGGCATCAAAGCCCACTCTTAAAAACAGAAGCAACGTTAAAATGCCAAAGTAAACAAACAAATACACACTCACACACACTTATTGTATGATACAAACAACAACAACAACAAGTCTGCAAATTATCTGGGGAGCAGCGACGTCAAGCGCTGGCAAAAAAGGGCTTGAAATGGGAGAGGCTGTTACATAAAGAGAAGAAGAAGGGGTGAAGTGAGAGGGGGACTAGGTGTTAAGGCTGTGTATATGTATATTTGTGTGTATGTGTGTGCCTGATTGTGAAATCGATAAAGTAAATCGCTGAAGCGATAACATAATAAATTCTACGTTTCACGCTCAACTACACGTTGCTGCTGCTGCTGCTGTTGCTGTTGCTGCCACCGTGTGGCAAGGTGGCACTGATATTTATACCCCCCACAGCTCTGACAATCACTTCACTTCACACACACACATACACCGCACTCACTTTGTGTTAAGGGCACATCAATTTTTATGATCTCAAATTGCAAACGTATTGTAAAGCAACGCATTTGCCCCAAAAAAAAAATAAAGAAAAAAGAAAGAGAAACACAACTGAGCAATGCAACAATCAATTTGCTTTTTTTATACCCCCTCCCTGTTTATTTGTTTGTTTGCCCTATCGCACATAACTCAATGGAGCACAACAACACAATACACACACACACACACACACACACACACACAAACAAACACGAAGCATAATAATAACAACAATCAGGACAACCCTTTTGAGCCTTTGCTTTTGTAGTATAGCCCTTGAGAAAAGTTACGCACTCAAAGTTGGCCACAAAACGAAATGGCATATGGCAATCTCAACTTGTATGGATATGTGTAGTCCTTAAGCCTTATAGAGATGAGAAGCAGCTAAGAAATAACTGACCAATAACTGTGACTGTGACAGCACTGAAATTTAAGTAATGGCTTTATGGCAGCATGGACTTTTCTGACCAGAAGAGCTCGTAAGTTTTATAGTTAAATCCAATATGAATAATTTTAAAATCAAATATGTTTCATGCTTAAATCATATATCAAAATACTTAAATTAAATATGTTTAATATTTAAATCAAATACAAATTATATCTAAATCAAATATTTTTTATATTTAAATCAAATATGTTTCATATTAAAATCAAATATGAATAATATCTAAACGTAGCCGAAAGCCTCTGCAGCTAGCGCTATACTTATTGTACCTTTTGTTATTTTTAGTTTTTTAAGCTTAACTATCAATGTTAATAAATAAATAAATAATATCTAAATCAAATATGAATAATATCTAAATCAAAAATATTTCATATTTAAATTTAAAGTTTCATATTAAAATCAAATATATTTCATATTTAAATTAATTATGTTTCATTTTAAAATCAATTATTCTTCATATTTAAATCAAATATGTTTTATATTTAAATCAATTGTGTTTTATATATAAATCAAATATGAATAATATCTACATCAAATATGTTGTATATTATATTACATACACTTCATTTAGCATTCCCAAAATCGTGACTCAAAATAAAAAATAAAAACTTTTCATTTCTTTGGGCATTTTTGATGCCATTAACGTACCATAAACTCAAATGGTGTATAGTATTATGCGATATTTGTGTATTTGCTGATTTCGCATTTATTTTTGGTAGCACTTTTAACCTTTGCGCATTGTCTGCATGAAATTATTATGAGTGGCATTAAAATTTGATGCTGACTCGAAGTTCACAGTTCCCTTAAGGCGAAAGGCGTTTTTTACTCTTGCTCATCCCAAGTCAGATATCTACAATTGTCGGCTACAAATCATGTGGGGCCATCAACGCCAGCAATCGCTTCATACTGCCATAAAGTACAGTTGTGCTGGACAGCTGACAGTCCAAGAGAGAACCAAAAGTACAGTTGTCAACTTGAATTTATATCAGCTGTTGTTGTTGCTTAAACTGCATTAATGTATACCCTACACAATCAGAAAGTATAGCTTATAATTATGAAAATTTCTTTAACTTGAATGTATATTGAATAAGATGGAATTTTTATATTTAATAATAGTAAAAATAATACTTTGTCAAAAATTAGAGATACTTTAAACTTTCATTACTGTGGCAGAACCTTTTCGATTTTCAAGTAGAATGCAAAAAAATTAAATTCATTTCTTTCATTTCGTTCAAATTATTTTTATGTTTTTTCAAGTATTCCAAATTGTAAATTTCAAATCTATGCCAAAAGCGAAGATCCCAGTTTATAATTCAGTTTAAAAAGTGCATTTTGTTGTCGTCTTCATTTGTTGGCTATTTATTCTCTGGCTTTTCCTTTGGCAGCGTCGCTTAATTGCTGCCTCCGACTGACCGACATAAAAAGCGTCGACATATTTCAAATGTCAAGTGAAGTCAGAGCAAAGGAGGAAGAAAAGAGAGACAGAGACAGGGAGAGGGAAAGAGCTTAAGGCGCAGGCCAAAGTGAAAGTGTTTGGATGCTGCACATAAATTTATATTTAAAGAAGTCCCAACAACAACAAGAACAACTAAATCCAGAGCCAGAAAAAACAACAACTAAGAGAGTTTATTACGCTTTTACTTGGGGGTCGTCGGTCGTTGTCGTGCATAGTTGACCCCTGGAAAAGCGCTGGAAAATGTGACGCAGACTGCACGCTAATTGTAAGTTAATGTGGCATTTTTATTAACGCTTTTGCCGGCACGTTAATTAAGTGAAATGTGCTCGAAATTATGCGGCAAGCAGTCAGCTAAACAGCCACGTTAAAGGCATTAACTATAGTCAAGTTAAGACGTTGGACTTTCAACTAACAACTAAAAAACTAGCCACGAAAACTTGCGATACCAAATAATATAAAAACGAAAACTTTTCTGACCTTAACAATAATTTACACTTACGCAGCGGGAAAGTTAGCAGCGGCTTTTATCCTGGGCTGGGACCAAACTCGTTGCGGTCGGTTAACGCGACAATAAAAAACACTTTAAAAAATGTGCCCATTGTTGTTGGCCAAGAAACTTTTAATAAAAAACAGCAGCAGCAGCAGCTATCGCTAGGGGTTGTTGTTATTGTTGCTGTTGGTTGGGGCTATGCCATAAAGTGAAAGTGCCCGAAACTTGGGCGTGGAAATTGCAATTTCTTCGGCTGCTGCTGCCGCCGCTGCCGCTTGACTTGGGCGCACAGGCAACGGCAGAATGTGGCACAAGGGGGCGTGGCGCATTGAGGCATAAATAACAGCAACATTATTCACACCAAAAACAACGCCTTTGCCTTTGCCACTGCCACGCCCCGTTGTATGTTACGGTTTTACTTTGGCTGCTAAGCAAACTCTAAACTGTCTCAAAAACCAACTTGAGCGCAAGTTTGTCTGCCCAAGAAAAACAACAACAACAACAACAACGACAACAGCTTAGTCAACTTGACTTTGTTGGGTGGCTGGCGGTGGTTGCTAACTTTATTTGCTTTATTTACGCTTAGCCAAGTTTTTATTTTTACTTGCAAGTATATTTTTTAACGCTTTAGCGCATTTCTCTCTCCCTCTGTTTTTTTTTTCTCATCTACTTTTTGTTTATTTCTTTTAATTTTTATTGGCCAAAAACTTTTGACGCATTTAAAATGTGTCTCAAATGAATCCCTTGTTAATAGCCGAAAATGAGTTAAGCACATGTTAGAGCAAAATAATTTGTAACAACAATTTTAGAAGTGGAAAATAAGGAGATTTCTTACAGTCAGAGGGGAGTAAAAACAGGGGACAGCAATATAAAATATTAAATGAGAACAAAATAGAAATATATAGAAAGTAAAAGATGGATTGGAAGAAGATACAGATTGAATTCGAAATGAGGAATGGAATAGAAATAGAGATTAGAATTAGATACAAGTCTAGAAGTAGAAAGGCAGTAAATTTGCAGTTGACATAATTTTAAATTTTGGATACTACTTGGAAAAATGATTTCTTAAAATCAGAAGATGTTAAAGAAATGTTATTCTTTATATTATTTCTCATATGAAAGTGAGATCGATTGATTATTTAAATTTTGGAAGAGACTTATTAAAGTGCTTGCTGCTTATAAAAAAATCCTAAAACTTTAAGACAAGTTTAATACCCACTCGTAATAAGCTTATAAATATTTTATAAGATTTTTGAGCCAAAGCTTTGAATTGTAACAGTTGGCAATTGTGCTGCCACGGCCACTGTAATTGCATTTGCAATGCCCGACAGAAAAGTTGATTTAATTCTTTGAAGGGTTCGTTTGACAGCTCCGAGAAAACCGTCAAGACGTGCCAAATGTATGTAATAATGTGGTTAATATTTAATTTAGGAAATGTTTCATTTCATTTTGTGAGTTGCTTTGAAGTTACAGTTTGTTGTTGTTTGTTGTCTGTTGTCGTTATAAACACTTAATGGGTTTTTACTGAAAGCAGCTTCTTTTCCCTTACAGAAAAGCACCCCAGATTATGTTGACAGATTGTAAGAGCTAATTTGAAATGCATTACACTGGGAAAAACTCAATTTTAGTGGTTAATTTGTTGCTAGATTCATCATCATCAAGATGTCTATCAATCCATCTATCGATAGATAGCTATCCATCTATCTAGCTGATTATAACTGGCGCATATCATTCACAGTGATTGCAATGACTTTATCTTATTATACGCCTGATTGACCATAAAAATTGAGCCGCAACTTGGCCATAAAAATGAAAAGTTGTATAATTTTCACACAGCACTTTGATGTTGCCATATCTCGCCTGGTGGCGTCTCCTTTTCCTTTTCGATACTTACGCCATTAACTGGCGCAAAAATATTGCCACTCCCTTGGGTCAAATGCGTAGAAATTGCTCACTATCAAAACTTTACCATTTTCCTTCGTCTGTTCTTCTCTCTTGGATTTCCCCACACCTTTTCCTATTCTTTGTCTACGCTGTTGGTCGCTCGCAGCTTGTTAAGTTTTATTTTTATTATTTTTATGTCTACGTTTTTGTCTTGCCACATAAAACTGCTTAATTAAATGAATTTATGTTTTATTGCTTCATCGCAGTCACTCAAATTTGCTGCAAGGCGCCGCTGGGCGTCAAAAAATTATATATATAGAATAGACCAAAAAATATATATTTATTCGGACGTGTCACGTAGCTGTGCGAGTTGCCCTTCAATATAAATATGGCCCGCTTTCGTTAGAGTCCATAATTATTGCATCAAATTGTGTCAGACAGTCGCTAGCAATTGATAAGGACATAGACCCGCGTGTCCTGGCATAAATAAAGGAGAATACCCAAAAAGGAAACTCCCTAAGGAAGAGCAAAAATAAACAGCTGATAAAGACTAACAATGGTTTAATGCTCTATACAAATATACATATAATCCAACACTCTTTTAAATGTACTACATAAATATAATAAAGTTTGTGTTACTATAATGTAAATTTATTTAAGATATTTTGATATTTTTTTTAACGCTGAAAATCGAAAAGAGGCTGAAATTTTCACAGAAGCTTTGTTCTATTGCTAAAGTGTGATAATTAAAATTTGAACCTTCAGGTAAAAATCGACAAATAATTAATAAAACAAATTCTACATTAATATGTGTCGCATACTTAATGGCTCTGCAACTTTCAGGACTTTGTAAACGGTATTTCATCCGCAAAAATCCACAACTGAACTGGTTTAATGAGATCTCATCAGATTTGTATGAAACGCAAACTTGTTACGAAAGTTGTAATACCTGCTTTAGTATTCCTTCTGGAAAAGGTCGAAATAAGCAGAAATTGTGCTGTAATTTGTAGATATTTTTCATAGAGCTGCCGTGGGGCAAAACCATAACGAAAGCCAGAAAAACACGCAGACAAAATGCACAGACAGGCAGCAGTCAGTGTATCACAGCAGCACCCAACCACCCAGCCAATGACAGTAATATACACACTCACACTCACACCCACACACAAACACACACACACAGAAACAGACAATCAGCGCACATTACGCAGACACAGACACAGACAAAGTTTTGTGCGTTTTGCCGGGAAAGGCAACACGCATGTTGTCTGCGCCTTGTCTGCCTCTTAATGGAGAGTTGCAAGAGCAGAAGCAGGAAATAGAAGGAAGTGGAAAAGCTGGGCTAGGAGCAGGGTTCACTCCCACACACATAACGCACCCACCTGGCAAAGATTTATGTAGTCCAAAAGGTGTGCGCGTCTTAAAGTTGCCAGCCAAACCAATGAGCGTAAATTTATATGCCAGACAGCGACAGTACGGGGAAAGGGAAGAGTAAGAGAGAGGGGAAGAGGGAGAGGGCTGAGAAAAGGGTTTGTTTGGGGCCATTCTTTGTGGTCAGCATAATTAGGCTGCCATTAGGCAGCCATGCAACTTTTGCCTTGGACATTTCTACCGCATAACTCAAAAACCGAGTCGAAGATTTTCCACATTTTCTCTTCATTTTTTTCCTTTTCATTTCATGCGGTCACAAGTTTTTTGGGGTCATAAATTGCCACACACACAAAAAGGGGTTTCCCATTTTGTTTTGCGGTATGCAAATGCATTATTAATGAGCATTTTGTATCGCATGATTTATGGGCGACACTTAATTAGGATCTGTTTAAATTGTGTTGCCGACTTTTGAGGGCTTGCAATTATTTGACATATCAAATATAAATCAAATGTTAGTCAAACGTAAAAGCCGCATAACAAATGTGTATGCACACAACAAACAAAAAACAATAACAGCAACAGTGTAAATACAAGTAAAACATTTAAATCAGAAACAGGCAAAATGCTTCAAGCGCCAGCTGCCATAAACCTTGCTTTTTTTATGCGATTCCTGTCATAAATATTGCAATTAAAATTACGCGATTACAATACCTTGTACTGTACAAAATTCTCAAATGGGGTAGATTGATAAAACACACAGTATATCGAAGTATTCTCTCATACACTGTGTAGTATCTCGATGTCCAATCATTAAATTTTTTTAACAGCTTTGTTGGCTTTTAAAAAACTTTATGTATTTATAGGCAGAAAAATAAATAAACAGCTTTTATTATATGGCAATTATTTTGGCATATTAAGTGGCATACGACAGCAGAAACAACTTTATTTTTAATACTGTAAAGCAATTTATAAGATTTAATAGTTGTGTTTAAGGTTCAAGCTTTGTTTGTGCACAACTGAAATACATAAATATTTGCATTATATTTATGAATTAATTTAAAAGGAATTTTTTAATAATGTCACATCCCTTATGAATCTTTTCCAGTTGATATTAAATGTTAACTTAATTTCATACAGGCAGTTAATCGATTACTTCAAGTCCAAAAATCAATCGAAATATAATTTAATTTTTTATAAACATTTGACAATTAAAATCAATTAAACATTTTGACAGGAAAGCAAATGGAATTTATTTATTTAGTTAATTTAATATCATTAATTCCTTTTTATACTGTCGCTTTTTACCAATCTCTAACACAAAAAATAATTGCACGAATTGAATGTAAATTTGATATTTAATTTAAATGAAATCATGTCAATAGATAATGTTCTCACATTACAAAAAATTGCTAATGTTGCTGATGTTGTTGTTACTGCAGCTTACAAAAACAAATTGCGCAATTTATTTGTAATTAGCACAGCTAATTTATGCCAATTTGTGCGGTTATTTTTAAACCTTTAAGCATACGTTGTTAAATCGGCGAATAAAAATTTAATTAATTAAAAAAGGCCACACTAATTGTAGACTTCAGATGCAATGAATCCTAAATACACTTGTAAATCGAGACAAACTCATAAATAATTATAGAATTTATATTATTTAACATAAGAATAGCAAGTAGAAAGTACAGAGGAATTTTCAGTTGTTACAGCTAACATATAAAGTCGGTAATTCCCCTTTTTGTTAGTGTATTTTAAATATTTTATAATGTCAAATTAATGTATGTACAAATTGCAATTTAAACTTGCTTTAAAGCTACGATATTGGCATTAAATAAAAATATTATGATACGTGTTGTGCGTGAAGCACGTGCGCATAAATTAAATTAAATTTGGACGCGGCTGGTAACCCTGGCAGCTGCTAGAGAGGAGCACTCTGCACCCACCAGTGTTGAATCAGCAACTGACAGTATATCAAATTTCATTCATTAATTTCCATTTGGCAATGCCACGCCTGTCTGAGCCGCCTACTCACTGACTCGCTTTCTCTCTCTCTCTCTCTCTCTTTAGCTTGGCTTTCACTATCCATCAGAGTTTTCTTTTCTTTTTTGGGAGGGTTGGGCAACCCCTAAGGGTCCAACTGGCAACTGGCAGCTCCTTGGCAGCGTGTAATTCAAAACCTGAGCGCTGTTTGCTGTTGTCTGTTGTCTGTTCTGTGTTTTGTATTTTGTGTTCTGTTGCCTAATCATGTATGAATGAATAATGACACGAATTTGACAAAGCACAAAATGTATAGAAGGAGATGAAGAACATAAAAGACATGCAGCCCAAAAATTTATTCATGCAAGTAAATGCGCAAAATAGAAAAGAAAAAAATTAGAGAAAGAAGACGAAAAATAAAATAAATTTGTTTGCCAGTCCGCAGTGATTTACCACGACGACAAGCAGAAAAACAGAAAAAAATGTAAACACGGCTCATTTTACAATGGAAACTGTAGACCGTTCCTCGCCCCTAGCTCCACCCCAAAAACACACACATTAGGGCGGCAGGCAGGGCGTGGCAACGTCAAGCTGAGCACATCAAATCCTCGCTGCCTTTTAATTATAACACTTTAGGACTCAGCAGCAACTAAGTAGCTGCAAGTAGCCGGAAAAGTAATCATTCCCCTCTTCCCTCCCCCTCTTCTCGCTGTCGACGCAACAACACAAAAAATATAAAATAAAATTTACATTTATTATTAATGTACTTATACTGCAGCAACAGACTTGCTTGCCCCAAGATGTATGCTATGATTTTGTGTGCGTTCTCTGAGTCCTCTGAGCACGCACACAAAGCTCAGGTACAAGAGGTATGAGAGTATTATGAATTTGTAATGGCGCTTGTAACGCATACTCACACACACACACACACACACACGCACACTGCAAAAGCCTCCGGAGACGCAGACAATCTGCGGATAGTAAACGTAATCAGCATGACGAAATAAATTCGTTTTTCTTATGGTCTGTTCTCAACTTTCATATTAATTTTGCATCTTTAATCATGTCTTTGAGACAAGAATTTATATACTTTACTTTATAAAGAAATATTATTCGTGAAAACTCAATAGATTTAATAAGAAATATTCAATATTTCAAAGACAAATGTAATAAAAGTATATTGAAAATGATTAAAAAGAGTTGGTAGGTAAAGAATAATCTAATCTTATCCTTGTATCTATTTATTTATTTATTTTATGTTTCAAAAAGCTGTAGACATATATTTTTTATCCCTAAAAGTCAATATAAATATTTTCTAAATTTGAAAATGGTTTAGAAGTTTATTTTTCAACTATCGCTGCTTTTATTCCAGGGCATCTTGCAGTCAAGCACACGCGTCTTTATAACTCTCAACTTGTTTCCTGTTGTAGTTTCGAATTGCTGCCAGACAAGCTTATGATTTTCGTCTTTGTCTGCGACAGTTTTTGCCGCGTGTGAACAAAAAAATGGCAAACATTTAAAGTTTGTCATGAGAAATGGAAAACTTTTGGCCTAACAACAAAAAAAAGGTGCAATGACATGGCAGACAGAGACAACAAAAGTCTCGAGGGTATATATTGGTGTGTGTGTGGGTGTGGGGTGCATAATATATGTATAATACAAGAAGACATACATGTATAGAGCATTAGGCAGGAAAACATGTTAGATTTATGTATATGGCGTACATTTGTGTGTTTGGCAAAAAGCTTTTTATAATTCATTTGCCAAAAGCAACAAAAAAAATTTGGCATTTCATTTGCACAACAAGAGGAAATTGTTATTGTTGTTGTTGTAGCTGAAACAATAAAACACGAGGCGTGAAAATGCCAGAGGCTTAACATTTAACACCAAACTACATATGAGAACAAGTACAAGAGAACACACATACACACACAAGGACACACACGCACATCCCAGCGGCCAAGGCAAACAGGATAATTGCCAGGCACGCAGGCAATTAACATTGCTGAGGCTGAGGGAAAAGGTAGAGAAAGAAAGGGGAGAGAGAGAGAAGGGACTGCATGACAATGCGTAGAGAAACAGAGAGAGAAAGAGACACTGAGTTGAACGTGTTGCAAGTTTCCATTCAATGGCCGCTTGAAATTTGTGTTTACTTAATTGTGGCAACTCTTATTGTTGTTGCTGTTTATTTGCCAACTATTAATTTACAACAACCACCCGCTATCCTGTATCACCTTCTTCTCAACCTTCATCCTATTCTTTGCTCCTGCGCCACAAAACCAATTGCAACTTTTATTGATTTGCAAATCAAAGCTGTGGCGCAAAACCGTGGATTGTGGGTGGCTTATTGGTGGCTTCGTGGTTCGCTGATTGTTCAATTTCAAATGCAATTGCAATTGCAAGCGGCAACATTTCATTTTGCTCGCTTGCAACAGAGAGTCAAGGATATGCCAGGCTGGCTGCCATATCCTGCCCGAAAAACACTTGAGAATTGAGAAAACAAAAAGCGTTGGCAAGCAATAAAAATGCCAAAAAATTTATTTTCACAAAACTTGTGAAAAAAGCTAAACAAAAACTGTGTTGAATGCCCCAAATGCTCAAAAAGTATGCAGCTGCAAAACACAGCAAATAACCCCAAAACACAACACAGCATTCAAGTGTGGGGGAGTGTAAAGATGGACTAGTAAAAACTAAATGATACCCTGTACTTAAAGAAACTCAAAGTAATGGAAATGAATGAGATTAAAAAAAAAAATTCATGTTAAACACTCGCTTAAATTACACTTTTTAAGCTCTTTATTTCCTATTCCGTTTTGTGTGACGTTCTTAAACGTTGCACTCAATATGCAGAAGGAACATGATGATTAATACCTATGTTAATAAACGGAAAAAACACTTAAGGACTCTAAGATAAAATCAATCCGATGCAGATCTAAAAATTTTGTATTCCCGGATATTCTAAAGCCAAGTATTAAATACTTGATTCAAGCATAATTTTTAAATTCCTTCACAGCTAATATTTTGATTTTTTCAGTGCATTCATAAGACTAAGGCGCTTTTTATTATTTTATCGCTGAGTTGTTGCCATTTTATCCACATATTGTAAAATTTAATAATCGCATTTTAGAATGATTTTACTATTTTTGTAAGTTAGCTAATCGACCCCTTTGGACAGCATTTGACGTTGAAGGGTATGCGAAAATATGCTCGTGGAAATGCAGCTTGGGGATCGGAAAACGGGAATCGGGATCGCTGTCTAGTTGCGCACTCATCGTCGGGTCATGTTGAAAAGCAAAAACTTTATTTCGCTTTCAATTTGCGATAAAAACAGCAGCAAGTTGGCCAAAATGGCAAATGGCGACAACAGTCGCCAACAGGGCCGCGGCAATGTCCACAAATGAAATTTAACAACTAGACGAGGACATTTGGGGCCGCAATTGAAACTGGTACGAGTTGGAAACTGAGAACTGGGAGCTGGGAGCTGAGAGCGCAATCCTTAGGGCTGCTTTTGACTTGGCACAAAAGACAAGAAATGCATTTGCTGTCGCTGCTTGTTTTTCAACATTCATAATAAATTTTCGTGTCCCAGGCCCAGGCCCATGACCACACCCACGCCCACTCCCACGCCAACGCCCTAAGTTCTCGCAACAAATTTCAGGCAGGACACTTTTTTTTTGTTGTTGTTGGTCCTGTTGCCAGCTCATTGCTCGCCGAGTTGAATTGTAACGGATGCTGAAGCTGCTCAGTGAACTTTATATATAAACAGGATATGACAGGCAGGAAGCTTACTCCTCTACCTCCCCCCCCTCTCCTGTAAAGTGCAATGCTAAGCTTCCTCTTTGCCTTCCATTTTTTCTTGTCGCTGTTGTTGTTGTTGTTGCCTGCATTTTAATGCCAGCTGAAGGCTCCGGTTGGACTATCTTAAGTTACCATTGGCTTAACTAAACGCCGCTCCAGGGCAAAAAACATCTCCACTGAGGTGGCAACAAAAGAAGAGAAAGAATCTCCATTTATCTAAATATTTGATGCTCTGAGTATTCGAGTATAATACTCTCATGTAATGCAGTTCCTTTAACACACACATGTGTGTATTATATCATAGCAAAAGCGAGAAAACATTTTAAACATTTTTGAGATGTACTTGAATAGATATGTTAACGTATCTTTATGTATGTACTCCCACAGATATCTTTAGGATACTTGCCAGCAATCTTTATGACAAACACAAACCATGTAAGTTTGTAATATAAGATTTTACTTACTTCTATTCTACTCACTTGAATTTTTTCTCAAACTGCATGCTTTCAATATTAATGACCTTAATCTACTTCTAAATTGTAATCTCTTTCAAAAGACAGCTTTATAATAATTTTGCCACAATCAATTGAATTTCTATATTTTAATCTTGTCAAAAATCTATTCAAACCATTAACAAAAAACTTACAAATACTCTGAACTATTCAATACTTTTATCAATTTCCAATTAACCCAAAAAGCAATCTCTGAGAAATTATTTATGTGTCATTCAATTGCGCTCATAGTAAGTCAATAAAAAGAGCAATAAAAAATTTACAAAATATACATCAAAAGTAAATAAACATTTTATTTCGTTACACAACACTGAAATGCCGAGGGAAACGCTTTAGTGCAGTTTAAAATATTATTGTGACTGCAGTTGACATGGCAATCAAAGTGCTTAAATTTCGAATTGAACTATAAAATTTATAGCCATGGTGAAGTCAATATATTTTACCTACAGACGAGTATAAGAATCACATGTTATGTATATGTTCTATCAATAGTTATAGTCGAAACTGTAAATCTGTGGATGACACTAGCACGAGTTGTACATAAATCACGCATACGCAATGTTTCCAATGGCAAATACTATAAATTATCAAGACGACACAATAAATAAGTTGAGGCTGAAGCTGAAAATAAAACTGTAATGTACGAAGAGAGGAAAGCAGAGAAAGGTGGAGAAATCGAAGATGTATGAGACACAAATGCAATCAAAGAAAAAAACAAAGAGTTGCTGCATTTAATTACTTAAAGTTAACCTTGTTTACGATTACTTACTGCAAGGAATTCTAAGATTGTTAAGTAACTAACTGAATAACAAACAATGTAATAAATAAGCAACCACAGTGTTTGGGTTTTATTTTTGAGTTATCTAAAACTCTTGAGTGCAACAGCGCAAAAAATCAAAACATCAAAAGTTGTGAGCTTCAACAACAACAAGAAATAGGGCAACAACTTTATCCAATTTCTTGTGTGTTTATTTTTTCTGCTTTTCAATGCTGAGTCGAGCATATAGCGCATAAGCACGTACAAATCGCATTTCTTAGGCGCTCCTTTGGCGCTGGCCTTATCCTTTTTTATGTGCGCCTGAAAGTATGCTATGTATGTATTTGCAAAAGGCAACGCTTCACTATGGGTAATTTCACGAGTTTGTGAGGCCAAAACCCATTTTCTGAAAGTCGCCAATTTGAAATATTTTTGAGTGCACTCATTAACAATAGATGGTTCTTCAATGTTATACCAAATCTCAATAGATGCGCCACTTCGAAGAAATCAGCTGTTAAACACAGGGTTGCATTTGCAAAGCACGCGCTTTAAAAATTGCAACATTTTGTTTACGATTTGAATGTGCCAATAAGTAAACAATAAGGCAACATTATTAAAATATTTGAAATGAATTCGAATCAGTGTGGTTTGTATCATGTGTTTGTGAGTGTCAAATGTAGAATTTGATCGTGGTGTCCTCATATTAATGTTAAAATGTAAGTAGTCTAGCAAACGAAAATTTTGCATTAAGTCTTATTTTTAAAAAGGTATTTAAAGCAAGTCCAGCGGAGTCCATCCTTGAAACATATTGTGTGTTGTAGAGTATTTAATTTTTGTTTCAAATGATTGTAGTTAGAAAACCCACATACCCGACTACGGATCGGTGATATTTATATTTTTAGCAACTAACCTCACAATTTCGAATGCCAATTTGTTCGCATGCCATATGGGGAATTTCACCTGTTTTAGATTGCATTATATAATAACTCGTAAACTACTTAAGATATTTTGATGCGGTTTTTTTATAGGGTTATACATACTACTATAAGTATATTGGAAAAGTGGGCGTGTCACAACCCCCGCCCCCAATTTATTTTATTTTATGCTACAGCTATCTAAGACGGCTTACAGCTTTCTATATCTAAAAAGTAAGGTTTCTTTTCATTTTTAATAATATATTAGGTCAAAATTTATTATTTGCAATGGAAATCTTAAGCTTAATTGCTACCGATAAAAATAAAAAAAATTAGAAAAAAATAAGGAGTGGGGGTGCATGACACGCCCACTTTTCCAAAATACTCTAGGAATACATAGCACTAGAAAAAAGCCGCATCTAAATATCTTGAGTGTGTACTAGATATTAATTATGGCCTCATCTATTACCCATAGTGCTGCTGTTCGCCTCAGATTTACTTGTCTTGTGTGCGTGTATGTGTGTGTGTGTGTGTGTGTGTGCTATAAATTGACAGCAAATCTCAAAAACATGATAAGACAAGCGACATGCCAATGCGGCCAAGGATTCCAAGGATTCCCCATTATTACTACCTACTAACCAGTGTATCTTGTATCTCTGTGTGTGTTTTATATCTGTATCTCATCTATTTGGGTCTGGCCTCTATTTCTATTTAACTCAATAACAACAGCAACAGCAACAACAACAACGAAGACAACATCAACAACAACAAAATGCGAAATTGCTTTTCGATTTATTTTTATATGTCTGCCAAGTTGCGAGCATTGTGACAAATTAGTATTTAGCTTTTTTTTGTTGTTATTGTTTGTCTCTTTTTGTTGTTGTTCTTCTTGTTTTGTTATTGTTTGTGTTGCTGTTGTTTCTGCTGCTGAGCTGGCAGAATTTATAAGATTTTATCAGAACATGTTTGCCAAAAACCTAAGACAAATTAATTGAGCGTTAAAGTAATGACAGCTTTTTGCTGACTTTCCAATTTGTTTTTTTTGTAAACAATTCAAAATGGTCTGTTAAAATAATATTATGAGAATGTGATTACACAATCAATGAAGATACAAATCCACTGATAAATTGTTGCAGTACAGTTGAAAATGGTCTAAGATTGATTGAAAATTATTCTAAATTGATAGTTACTTGAAAATTCAACAAAAATAAGGAAATGTATTAAAGAAAAAACAAGAAATAAAAATATCAGAATATACAGTCCCCGGCATAAGTATTTTGGCACCATTTAAAGTTAATTCTACTCAAAGTTTGAACTTAATTTATGCAAAGTTTGGCATCAATGGAAAGATCATTCGAATACCGTTTGAATGACATAAAATTTTCTTAACCCATTATGGGCCCATTGGGTTGCAAATTTTTGTAAACGTCTAATTTTTCAACTTTTTTCTTCGCATTTTGATGCAACAAACAATGTTGCCATAAATGCTCAAAATCTTTCGCTAGTATTTTAATAATTTTTCAAACTGTTGAAAAGGCCCCTAGACATTTTGAATCTTTAAATTGGTGAGCTCAAAATATCTTGGAAAAATGACCGTGCGTGATACTGGGTAATTATGCTTCAAATCTTTTCCATGAGACTCAAACAATAAGAGATACTGAAATAACTTAGAATGCCTTATTTAAAAAGTTTACAAATGAGTTAAAATACTTTTTAAAAAGCATTGCAATTTTTGAGTTGAAAATGTTGCTAAAGGAATAACAGAAACGCTAAAAATCAAACACGTATTAAAAATCGACTTTCGTTCATTTTCTAATATAAAAATTTTCAGTGTTAAATTTTTGGGAATATCTAGTAACAAAAATTAAGAATCATTTTTAAATTAAATTTCCAAGAAAACTAAATGGATCTCACCAAGTTTTAAATGAAATTCGCATAAAATTTGAGTCGTTATAGCGAGGGTTGACTGTTATTTATTTATTTAACATTTCTAAGGCTCATCTCGTATCCCTGATAGTTGACAGTTGATTTTCCGGGTGTTTCACACTTACCTAGGGTCTTGGTCCATTGAGCAGTGGGTCGCCAGTCGGGATAATGCTTGGGGAACAGTTCCCGGGTCCAATAGGTGTGCAGGACGACCTTGTAGACGGCCAGGCGGTCCAAGGTGCAGCCCGACAGCGGCGCTGGTTGTGTGGCAGCTGAGGAAGCCGGAAGTAAATCCGGAACTGGAGCTGGGGGCGTGCTAAGCGTGGGCGTGGCATCTTCCCCATTTGCATTTACATCGGTGTAGTAGTAATTACGATTTGAAGCACCGACGCCGACGCCGACGCCGCTGCCGGCGCGATTTAAATTTGCATTGGCAGTGTCAAAATTGATAAGCTGTTGTTGTTGTTGTTGTTGTTGATTGGCCACGTTATATGCATATATAGCCGGATTTGATATGAATGACGCGCCATAGGAGCTCACAGGCTGCGCTTCAGCCGCTGCCGGCGCAAGCGTCAGCGCCAGCAGCGAGCAGAGCGTCGCTGCCAGCAGCTGGTCGTATTTGAGTTTCGCTTTCATTTCTCTCGATTTACTTTTGTATCTATTTATTTATATTTCCTTTTTTTCAATTTTTTGTCAACTTTTCGCTCGTTTCTTTTTTGTATGCAGCCGGCCTGTGATATTTATAGATTTTGATTGGATTTCATATTCTTTTTATTTTTATTTTTAATTTACTTTGTTGGTTTTACACTTTACATTTGCCGCCGCCTAAAATAAATGCACGCACACACACACACACTCGCACACATCGCAGCCGCACACACGCACAAACACGTTCATGTGTATATGAAACGCGCGCGTGCTTATTTTTGGGTTCCTTTTTATTCTTCAGATTCACGTGGAAGCGACGCGCGAGAGACCGAATAGGAGAATGCGCAAGAAACGAGCGCTAAATCAAACCGTTCGCGTGCAAAGTTCGTTGCGTACTGAAAGCTGAGCGCATGTTGCGGCAGGCACTGTGGCCCCCAAATGTCAATAACAGCAGTATAACATTCCCTGCAGCGTGAGAGCAATGGAGAGCGCGAGAGCGTAAGGAACTAGTGAGAGAGAGCATTTTTTGCTTGGGTACTTTTCTGCTCTGTGTTGGGGAAATTTTTTCCGTTTTTGGTACAAGCAAAAAAGCAGCCTGTTGAGCTTTGAATGAAGTTAGTTTTTGTTGTTGTTGTTTGTGTTGTTGTTATTGTTGACCTCAAGGCCTTAGGCAGATTATTGCACATTTCCTTTTTGTCATTTGAATGGCAGCGTTAATGAAGCACCGCTTGTCTTGCAATTAACGGTAACAGCACAATCTGCCTGAATGCCTAACTGTACTTGCCGTTACGACAGCAACAGCAACAACAATAACAACAACAGCTGCTAACAATGAGAACAATTTCCGATTAAAATCAATTGAAGCACTTTAATTACTACAATTCAATTAAACAACTCGCTAATGGAGAATGCACAGTAAGATAACAACAACAGCAATGGCAACAACAACAATTTAACATCGATTTTGAGCGTGGGCATTAACACACACACACACACACACACAGAGGCATTTATTCATTCACACACATACAGCTACAGAAAATAGTCTTTAGTTGTGCGTGGAAATTACTTTCCAATTCTTGGCGCATTGTTTGTGGCAGCTCAAGTTGGAGAACTTGTCAAGGAAAACTTTTAGACCAGGCACAAACATTCTATTACCTGAATTGGTAGTCGAACTACACTAAAAAAAAAAAACTATGATAACAAAAGTATTGAAAGTGAATGCAACAACCTAAGAACACTAAACAAATTTTAAAATCAAATAACTATTTTCAAAAAATTTATTTATTTTTTGTTTATAATTAGATGTTAAGAAAAAGTACGTTATTTGAACTACACGAAACAAGTACTATAACAATAATTATAATTTAAGTATTAAATAACAAAAAGAAAATGAAACAATGTCTTAGCTACACTGAAAATTACTATTATAACATATTTATTGAATGCGAATACAACTAAGTACACTGCAATAAAATATGAAAGTATACATAAAAATTATCTAAAGTAAAAAAATTACCACGCTAAGTACTAAAAATGTTATTTTAACCACCTTAACAAATTTAGTTATTAAAAAACTCATTAACACTTCTTTGTGATAACATCTGTAATCATTAAATGTTGCTCAGTGTAGTTGTCCTTCTTTCTTACCTCCTTCTCCCCGCACATAACATAATTGCTATTGACACACGACACCCAAACACACTTATACACATGCATGTACAGAACGGGAGAGGGAGAGGGGGAGCGAGAGAGGAAGAGAGAGCGTACAATTATCGTTGCCGAAAATGTTTCCTGGGGTCCTTCAACAATTATGTGTTGCACTTAAACGATTTGTACGTGACGCAGCCCCAACCAAAAATCTAGTCATAATGCCCCCCCCCCCCCTTCCCCCGCGCACTTCCGTAACCCCCTCTCTCACAGTGCTACACATAATCCTGTGTACGCTCGCGTGCTTTTGTATGTAAATTATGCGTGCGTGAAATTTATTGCAGTTAATAATAATTGTCCATTTACTTTGAACGACGACCACGCAGACACAACAACAACAACAACAACAATATCTTCCTTCCCTTTCTTTTCTCCCCTATTACACTTGTGGTCAATTATAAACGACAATTTGCTATTTGTCTTAGACAGGTTGGCAGCACTTAGCATTGTCCAGGGGATGAGGGAGGAGGGGAGGTGTGGGTCTCTTGGGGCTTTTATTGCGCTTTAAATGCCGTCCATTTGTTAGGAGTTGCCTTTTTTATGGCCAAGTTTAATTTATGCTTATGATGTGCGAATGTTTCAAATGTTTATTTTGTGCTATTTGTAACGATTCAATTAAAAGCTAATCAAATGAACTAGTTATACTATAAATTTGTAAATTAAAAAAAAATTAAATATTCCTTTAAATTAATCAAGTTGAACATCAAAATGAAATTCTTAGTTCTTACCTTTACCAATGTTGTTGGCCGTCACTGTAAAACAAATACATCAAAGGCACTGTTGTTGCGTGAGTCGTGAGCGAGGGAAATTTTCTCTCTCACAGTTTGTGCTCTGCACAGACACTTTGCATATGCGCATATTCTTAAGCACACTGCTGTCTTTCTCTCTCTCGCTCTCACTCTCGGTACACCTGGACGGCGAGACACACATATACTCATACAGTTGTCATTCGTATGCACGACATTGCAATTCATTGAGCAAAAATCAAATCCAGAAAATATTCCTGGATATTACTGGATGAGTTGAGGCGAATAAACAAAGACAGAAAAAAGACAGAAGCAAAAGCAAAATGAGCTTTGGCTTTGTTTTTGCCATTGTTCCGTTTTCATTTATTATTGACATGTATGCAGAGTGTAAAAAAGACTGTAAAATTCCTAATAAAGTTGGCATTTGGCAAACAGACACACACACACACACACAAACAAAACAACAACAATACCTTGATATAGTAGATCCTGACATTCGTGTGCATTTCCCACCTGGGATTCACACATTTGCATAAAAACTATGCATGCGCTTTTGGAATGTTTCAATGTTTTTCCATTTTATTCTTTTCACATTTTTAGTTTGATTTGCTATGTTTTATTTTGCAATTTTTTTTAAATAAATCCATATAAATAAATGCCATATTTTACCGTTATTTATGTCAGCAACGCAAACGATCAAAATCTCAGTGTATTTACATATTTTTGTCATTTTCTTGAATTTTCATATTGCATTTCAATTACTGCACAATTAGTTATTTTATATTTGTCTTTTAATTCAAGCTCAATTATTTTGTTAGAAATAAAATCTATATATTTTTGCATGCTATTTAATTTGTTGCAAAAAATGGAATTTCTATTTTATTCTTTGCCAATTAGCAGTTTTGATTAAGTTGTCTGGTTTTACAAATTGTACAATTTATGTAACATTTTTTTATTTATTAAAATACATATTAAATAAAATCCTGTGGGATTCTTTTAATTGGTATTTTTTTCTTGTTTTAACAATTACAATTAATATAATTTTTGTTATTTACACTTTTTATTAAGCATGCAAAAAAAGGTTTTGTCTATCAATCAAATTAATTAACTTACTGATTAACTCGTTTTTTGTTAAACACTTTTTTAATGTATAAACTCAACTCTAAATACGACAGAGTATGAAAGAGAAAACCTTTTAAATTTGTTTCCGAATTATAAGCATGAAAACGCTTCATAACGCTAAATTAAAGGCCAAAAAAGCGCGTTAAAAATTAAGCTAAAAAGGCTGAAAGAGGTGAGAGAGAGAGAGAGAGAGAGAGAGGGAAAGAGAGAGATGGGAAGAAAGAGAATAAATGCAATGCGTGCATTTTAATGAAATGGCAACTGATTTAAAGCGTTGCGCTCAAAAAGCAACTCTGCAACTGTCTGTGTGAGCGTGAGTGGGCAAGTGTGTTGGTGTGAGTGGGGGCGTGGCAACAGGTATGAGTTACATTTTCATAGCATACTTTTTAGCTGCGCACAAATGCGTTATGCATGAAGCACTTGCAAGTTGCAACACAGAGGCAACAGAGGCAGCAGACCAGCAGCCCAAAAGCCTGACACAGTTAGGCATCAAATTATGGCCGTAGCCCATTCCCCTACCCCTTTACTCACCCTGCCCCTTCCCCCCCGCGAGTGTCCTTTACCAGGTGCCAGTGACTACATTTAATGACGTTTGCATATTTCTATCTCATTCTCTCCGTCTCTATCTCTGTCTCTGTCGCTCTTTAAATGTGTGCGCACTCACATCAAAGCGACGTTGAAATTTATGCAATTAATGTTCCGCATTGCATTTCCCATGCACTTTGACACTCGCAGTTTCATTTTCATTTTGACTTTTTCGCCATTTTCTTCTTTTCCTTATTTTTTTTCTCTTTCTTTGTCGCTCTTCTTCGTTGCGACTGCTGCCAAATAAAAGTGGCCAAATTAGCTTTGGCTAAGTAAAAGCCAGGCCAAGAGCAAGGGCCAAAGTGACAGTGACAGCATTTGCCAATGGCTTTTCCTGCTTTTCTCCGCTTTTTGGGGGCTACGTGATCCCCGTTTTAATTAAGCGTCGCCTCTGAACGTGGCCCACACACCCACACACACACACACACAAAGTTTGCTCTTTAAGTCCCCCTTCCCCTCTCTTCATCTCCCTCGCCCCCTCTCCTTGTTACCCCTTTCTTCGGCTCGACCACGCCCACTTCCGCTTACATTTTGCCGCAACCGTGCAGCTTTCAAAGTAGGCGTAGTGCAACCAACAACAACAGTAACAACAATAACAAACAAACAACAAACTGTTTTAAGCCTTTCTCTTTCTCTTTCTATCTCTTTCCTTTCCTCTCTCTCTCTCTCTATCTCGCTCTCACACACGCACTTTCGCCATTTGGTCTTCGCGTTGTCATTTGTTCGCCCGCGAAACGCATTTGCGGCTTTGTTTATTACTCTTACAACTTGTTGTTGTTGTTGTTGTTGTTGCTGGTGTTGTTTTCGACGTGAATGAACATGTGCGGTAAGCCTAACATGTTCTTGTTATTATTACTGTTGCTGTTGTTTCTAGTTCATTATACTATCTATCTATATATATATATGTATATGTATATATTAATTACTAGTGATGTTAATTTAATAAGACAATTCAATTTAATATCGAAAAATTAAAATCGACAAATAAAGAATACATATACATATGTATCTCTTGAAATAATAACAACACTTCAAGTTTTTCCAAAAAAAATAGAAAAGAAATGCTAATTAAAAATACACTCGTACTTTTAACTTGATTTTGACACGTAAATTGGCTTGCCCAAAAATCAGACCAACTTTTATAACTTTGCCAAAACGGAACCGATTCCGATCATGGTTTCGGCCTTTATTTTTTTTAGCATTATTTGCAAATTTTAATATTTACGCCAAAATTTGATTTTTATGCAAAGGGTCCCCCCTTGTGATTTTCGAAAATTCGAGTTTTAACTCTTAGTCAACTCCCATGTCATGAGTTTTTTAAAAATACACTTTAAATTTGATTTTTAGACACTTTGTTTTTTGTCAAAAATCATGACAAAATGGCCAAAAATTTTGAATTGTAATGTTTCTAGATGGAAAGTTAAATCAACTTTAAGCTAACATAACTTTATCAAACCATTTGTCTTTTATTTTGTATTCAAATTGCATTTATTCCATTTACATAATTAATTTTAATCATTGAAGCTTTAAAGTTTTTCTTCATTTAACAATTCTATTATTATTGTGTAAATTAATAACGCAGATGTGTTAAAAAGAATGAAATTAAAACATATACAAATTTTTATTGTGAAAGAATATTGAATGCTCACAATCTTTTCTATTTTAATTAGTAAGTTGTCATTATTAAATGAAACAATATAATTACAGCAAAAATAAAAAACAATTTCCAGCTTAATTATTTTCGCCCATCTATAGAGCATTAAGAAGTCAAACAATATCGATTGTCTGGCAGCTTTTGAGTGTTGTTACAATAGTAGCAAAAGCGATTTGAGGGAGGCCATAATTAATTGAATCAAAATGGAAATCAAAATGAAATTCAAAATGAATATCAAAATTATGACGGCAGAGAGAACAAATCGCATTTGTTGATTGTTTAATTGCAGTTGCCACATAATTATCAGACATAATATAAAATGCATTTGCCATTTCCATTTCCATTTTCAATTTTCCGATGTTCCGAGTGGGAGCTGCAAATCTAATTGAAATTATGCAATTCGCGGTTAACAATAATAATAGAGACCCCTTTTGCAAAAATAAATATTTTTTAATTGGTTTCCGCTGATTTTGTCGAAACAATTAATGAAATCAAACGAACAGACGGGGACTAAAAATATATATTTTTATATTTATTACATTTATATTACACATTTATTTAAGCCAAATTAAAATAAAATAGATCAAGGCGCAGTCAGCGGATGTGACGTCATTGAGCATTAAAATCAACATAAAAAGCATAAAAATGAAATACACATGGTCAGATATGTATAAATACATGTATAAGTTTGTATAGCTTTCAGTATCCCCATGAAAAGGGAACGAGGCGGAACACACAGATCGTCACACGACCCATAAAGATACACAAAGTAAAACATCTCTGACAGCCAACAACATGCAGCAGAAAGCAACATGTGCAAAGACAAACAGCTGCTCGTCTAGCAAATACCCTGTAAATAGTGAAAAAATAGGACAATTTTTAAAATAAATATATAACATGATAGATTAGTAATTCTATAAGCACAAAAATATAAATTTCTATATCTATACCCTATAAATTATTCTCCATCACTGCATACTCTTGTCACATACGCGGTCACAAGCACAGCATACCCCTTGTTCAATTTACCACATAGGGCATAGGACTGACAGCATATTTAGAAAGTTTATGGTCATACACATTCATAATATATGTATGTATGTTTATGCAAACATGAGTGTGTGTGTGTGTTTGTGTGTGCAAATGTATAACTGTATTTGTGGTAAAACTTTAAATAACATTAATTATGCGCTAAGCCTTTCAAAACTGACAAATTTTTGACGTTGCCACTGGATTAAGTCACATTTAGCGGACAGAGGCGGACAGAGGACTGAGGACAGAGGAAACATTGGACAAGTAGCAAGCTAACGTATTTTTAATGAACTCTGGCCACACTCTGGCGGTAGTATCACAAAATAAATCTTTATATTTAGTTGTGCATTTATTCACAAACATGCATACATACTACATATATATGAATATGTGAAGCACACACTATGTGGTTTATTTATTATTGAAAGTATTTGCGTAGTTTATTTAGCTTGTAACTGAGCAGCTTAAAACATAAACAACAATATATAAAATTTAAAAGTTCTGTTTTCTTGGTAATTTACCATATTTTATTGTGTTTTCTTAATATTTCGAGAATGTCATTTGCATTTATATTGCACTTATTCAAGTAAGGAGGGAATTTTTTAGATTATCAATAAATCTCCTATTTTCTACTAATATTTATCTACAATTTTATTAGAAAACCCATCTAGTTTATAAGTAAATAAAGTTTTCCCAATATTTATTTACAATTTCATGAAAAAAACCTAACTTAAAAGTAAATAAAGCTCTGAATTCCTTATTCCCAGATTTTAAATCCGTTCCATAAATAAATTTCCTAAATGAACTAATTAAAAGCTACAAAAGCTCAGCTAAGCACGTTCAGCAAAAGCAATTAATTTGTTAAGTCAAATATACATTTTTGAACATGGCCCAAGCCGAGAGTGGGACAATCAATAAGTGTACGGAAAAAACAAAATCAGTTTTCACCCAATTGAAAGCATTTTTCTTTTATTATTTGCAGTTGACGTTGTCGCAACAGTTTTCAGTTTTCAGCTCAGTAACTGGCTTAGGAAAAGCTGCTGCGATAAGGAAACTTACCCATGTCAAATGTGCAGAGAGAGGAGGGGAGAGAGAGGGAAGAGAGGTGGATAGAGAGGGAAGTACATTACACCATAATTTTCAATAAATAGTTTTGTTGGTCCAAATGATTTGGCGCGTGCTGTGAACTTTGAAGCTGTGTGGCAAATGTGGCACCGTCTGTTGTTGATGCCCCAAACGTGACTGCGAGTCGCTTCTAACCGTGCCGCACAAATATCATTTCAATTTCAGTTTTTCGGTGCGCAAAGTCAACAACAATAAACGAAATGACAGCCGCAGTCCCAAAGTCGCCGCCAAGTGCCGCCGATTTGCACCACTTGCCACACTCGCCCCACTTGCCCCACTTGTCAGTGGCAGTTGCGAAATGACAAACAAAACGCGTTTATTATTAGCTAAAAGCTGCAATGCCACTTTCAATAGTGCTGTTTAGCAACACTGTACTTTAACTTCTGTTTTCCGTTCACAACTTCATAAGGCCAAAAAGGAAATATGGCAAAGGAGAGGTTTGGGTAATTAGCCTGCCAAGCAATTAAATCGCTAAGAAATTCACGCTGACAGGCAAAAACAACAACTTGGAGTTGAACATGCGCCAGGTAACACTGTCTGGTCGCCTGCCAAGTCCCCAGAATTGCGACTCTGCGCCCCATTTAGTCGCCCCACATAATTCCAGGAATCATTTCCATTTCCATTCGCATTTCCATTTCCATTGCCAGCTGCCTCACAATGTGTCGCCCCTTTTTAAAAGAAAACACACAAAACTCTTGCAGCAGTCGCGCTCTATAAATAAAGTGCATCAAAATATAAATAAGTTTTAAATATATACGACTCGCTGATGCTCTACAGCAATCAAAGACTTTTTTGAAGAAAATTATTACAAACAAACATCTATCTTTAAGTGATTTATATTGAAAAACATTTATCTAGATAGATTAAAACGCAGTTCAATTCATAATAAAATTAATGAGGATATTAGTAATGCAAAAAAACAAAATTTTATATTATTTTTAATGGTTTATCAGTGATATTAAATATCACAATTCAAGTATTTAAAATCAAAAAGAACGGCTCAAGAAAATTTATTTTATTTTATGCCTTACCGTAATCAAAGATTATTATTTTTAAATGAATTATTAATTTTGTATAAATGTACATTCATACCAAATTTCCTATCGAATCGATTACCAAATAAACAACCAAATAGATGGTCAAAATATATATAAATTACATACAGCGAATTGAAATTAATTTTTAATATTACAGATTAAAAAAACGAAAACAATATGTCCTTAATCCTTGACTCCGTTCTCGACTTTGCAGTTGTAGTTGTAGTAAATGAAGTCGTTGTAAAATTGCAAATATTTAATAAGCGCTGCAGCTACAAATTAAGAACAAATATTTACAGAATTCATGAGAAGAGGGGCCAAATAAGAATAAAAGGGTGAAATATGAGTACTCAAGTCAAGTATTTAATATTAAAATCAAATAACCAAGTGGAATCTGAGTGCCAAAATTGTCTGTTATTAAATTACAGTGAGAACTTTTGAGTTTAAGAAAATCAAATATGTATAAAATACAAATTATATAAAAGAAAATTGAGTTTTAATATATAATATATGTGAATGGACAACTGAGCTGTTTGAGTACAAATTACGAACTGAGTTTTATTTCTTAAAATCTTAGCCTTAGGTAACTAACATGAAAATCTTAATGTCTAACTCCTTCCAGTCATTGGAAGGACCCCCAGATAGCTGGGTTTTTCATGTGCTGTACACACATGCCTATCTTTCCTTTCCAGCCGTTCTCATTGTCTAAAAATAGTTTTATGATTATGCACTACCAGCGCATTTTGGGTTACATTTTGTGTGTGTTTTAGCTTAGGTCAAATTTCAGTGTCCCGTCACTCGATCGGTGTTTTCGGGACACATTGTTTTTAAATGCCCTTGTGTTCATGCTTGAACAATATGTTTTAATTATAATTATAGTATTAATTATATAATAGTAGTTATAAAATTTATAATTTAATAATTATTATACATATTATGAAGAAATGAAATTAATAAATCTTAAATTTATCATAAGTTTATATTGTATATTTTGTACTTTAATTATTAGTTAAACATCTGTCACTCAGCTGCTTAATTACTTAGTTGAGCTGCCAGTCAACTTGTCGAGTTACCACTGTGCCCCAAGCACATTTCAGGCATTGCCAAGAGCGTGCCACAGTCTCTGCCCCCTCTTCCTCTTCCCTTCCCTTCTCCCACTCTTCTTATTTCCAGCAGTTTTTCCCTCTTAGCGCCCACTCACAAAAAAATGAAATAAATAAGAACAACAACTCATTTAGCTGCATAGAATCATGCCTCAGTTGACGTGAATCACTCACTCAGACTCTCGAGTGGCAACCGAGAGGGAGGGAGTGGAAAGCGAGAGGGGGTTGGAAAAACTATTTTCACGTCTGTGAGGCCTATTAGCTCTGACCGAGATGATCCCAAGTAGCGCAGCGTGGAAAATTTTACCTCTCAAGCTGTCACTTGGCGTCTGTCTAGCAAAAGAGGGACGAGAATTGGTGCCAAGAGGGGTAAGAGGGGTAAGAGGGACAGGTTATTGTAAGACGACAACACAACTAAAGGAAAATACGCGGAAAACTGAAATATGACAAAGGCAAACGCAAACGCAGAAGGGAAAATGAAAATGCAAACTTTTGAATTGCTCATTAGACACGCTACTTTTCGGGGGCACAAACACGCACACACAGACAAGGCACACACACACACGCACACTACACACATACAAAACACACTACAAAGTACTGTAATGTGTCTGTTGGAAAAACTTACTTTAAGTTTTATGCGCCGACAGCAGAAATGAGGAAAAATAAAAACATTTGGCAGTCCAATAATGTTCTAGGGGCGGTCGTACGTTGCGTAGGCGTGGCAGTTGTCTGTTAGTTTGTTTCATGTCATGCCAGCTCTTTTACTCTCACCCAACTCCCTCTCCTTTTCCCACTTTCGCCTGCCTCCTAATGAGGACAATGTCAAGGCGCGCCTGAAGCTGTGCTATCAATGGAGATACATAAGTAAACCTCAACGATGAGCATTGAACTCAAATTTTAAAATCATAATTTACAGCATTTTTAAACTATATTTAGATGTCAAGAATTGTTTTTGCGAAAAGTGTTTCTGCTTAAGAGGTTCATCTGTCGCCGCTAGATTCAAATAATTTCAAATTCATAGTTTCTTGAGAAATTTTTAAATATTTTGTTCTTAAATCAAAGTTTATTCTTTTGCTGTTAAGTGTTTTCTTCTGTCTTTTAGATATAATTTCTATATATGTACTTGTCACTCTTATATTATGTCTCATTGGTTCTAGGAATTTTTTCTCAGAACTTTTCTTTTAATACACTTGACGACATTAAAAAAAAAAAAATTCTACGAAATTTCGAAAAAGTTTATTCTTCCATGAAAGTTTTTCATTTGCTGATTGAAAAGCTTTTTCTATCATGTTAACTAACTTCTTTTATTGTTTAGTTTAAAATAATGTAGCGTTTCTTAAAGATCTAGGAATCATTACATAAGGTAAATCATTGCCACAATATTTTAAGAAAAGTTTTTATTTTGAAAAAGAATATTCAATTATTATCTTAAAATGGTTTTTTTATTTTTTAAGTTAGATGATCTTTAACCAAAGATTATTATTATATTAGAAATTATCTATTGAAAATCTTTAAAATCCTTTGAATTCTTTGATAATGATAGATTTTGGAATTAATTCCTTGGAAATAGTATAATCTCAAGTATACGTTTCAATGTTACAGCTCGCAACAAATGCAAATTCTGGTTTAAATCAGGAAATCCAACTTTATGCATTTATATTCGAATACTTGATGTTGCGTGCCACATGAATCATGACTCATGAAGCATATTCAAGTGACATATTGTTTGTGTAATTGCTTCCTTTCCGCTTTTTTTTTTAATTTCTCCGTGCATTTCATTAATACAGCACTTTGTGGATTTTTTCCTTTGGGTTGTTTGACTGTTTGCCTGGAGCTGATTTAAAGTCAAGCATTGAAAGCGACACCACGCCCCCTTGCGCCCACTTCCAGTAACCAGAGGACAGTGGCTCGCCTTGAAATTCAATATTTTGACAGCTTGTACAATTTGAAGCTCAACATTTTTGCTTTATTACACATTTCTTGTATTTTCTGGCCTGGCAGCTCGCTGAAACTTTTTGTCGGTCAGAGCGGGCTGATGTGGAGAGGGAGGTGAGAGGTGGTAACTGTTGTCACACACATTGGGTCAAGTTGTCAACGCCACTGTTGCCACGTTCCTTAAAGACAGCACACGGTGGTGTTGGTGGTGGAATCCATCGAGGCGGCAACTTGTCGCCACTTTATTAACTGTCAATCTGTTCGTGTTGTGACTTCCACTTTCTTGGACTCGAACATTGCGAGTTTCTAGGGTATCTCTGTGAGGTCTATGGGACAATTTTAAGGATCTTGGTAAGGTTTTCTTAAAAAGTTATAAGAATGATGGGAGCTTTAAGGGATGGCATGAGTACTAAAAAAAATACTAAGTAATGAATTATTTCTTATTTAGAAGATAGACTTTCAAATCTATCTACTTTTTATGGAAACTTAAATACTGTTGAGTATTTACTTTAAACATATATAAATTTTACTTTTACCGATTATTTGAAGTTTGTAATTTCAGGAATAAATGAAAAACTACTGCATATAAAATTTATAAGGTTATAAATTGTTTTTTCTGTCAGAAGTTTAACGAGTGTTATGCCAATTTTAAAATTTCTTTTAATACCATAATATCGCCAAAATTATGACATTTGAACAAATTTTATATGATTTGCTTAACTTTGTTTCATCTAAATTTATTTATTTATTTAAGTAGTACTCTAAGAGTATTTAGGCAGTGACTATTGCATCTTTACTAAATTCCCTCCCCTTGTTTTTTAGCTGCTACTAAGGTTCTTGTGCCTGGTGCTCTTTAATTTTATATGACAAGGCACGCACCTTGATTATCTGCTGAAACCCAGAAATGACGGCTGTCTCCTGTTGCGCTTCAATAAAAAAACATGTTTTTTAATATTTGCTAAAGTGCTTATTCCAAAACAGTCTACATGACAAGGTATAACTTAAAATACATAAGATAAAAAAGGAAGGATATTATTGAATATTTATTGTTATACAATTGAAAAGTATTAAACTAAAGGATATAGTTACATAATTAAAAAGCATGGCAAATTATTAAATTAAAATAAATTTTTTCTCGTTGGTAAATCATAAACAAAAAAATGCCATATCAATTCCAGCTTTAAAGTCGAAATGCACAATCGTTTCTTGTTGGTTGTACTATGTTAAATTTGATTGTATGTCTGAGTGGAGATTGCGGAGGGAAAGGAAGAGGAAAAGGGAAAGGGAAAGGGAAAGGGCAAAGGCAGAGAGAGAGAGAGGAACACAGTCACAACATTTGTGCGAGAGAGTTGGTTACAGCAACATCAAAGCGACAATTCTGATGATGCTCAGATACGATGAGTGCAGCCCCCTAAAGGATGACTCAAGGGTTGGGATCTAACACCCCTCTCCCTCCCCCCCGCACACCCCATGGTCCCTTGGAAACCTCTCGGCATTGGCCCAGCGCAAACAATGGACGTGCAGTTTGAAGTGCATGACACAATTGCGGATAGTAAAATAAAAGATGACAGAAAAGAAATATATATTTTTATACAATATATAGAAAAAAACTAAATAAATACAAGTTCGTACTTGTATGAGTATATATTTATTTATACAGAAGCATGTATGCGATGAAAGTACAAAACAATGCAACGCAAAATGAAAAGTGCACATTTTTTGACAACGACAGCACAAAAACAAATTGCATACAAATACATTTTATCTCTGAAGTGTTTTGTCAGCAACTCGGTACAAAAAGGGACAAAGAGAGGTTTCAGATTTCTGAACCTTGACATGCCACAGTGTTGCAAGAACTGAACACTGAATGTTGCATTCCCCCGTCGAGTAAATACAGTTGACAATAATGTCAAAAATACTTCACATTTCATTTTGGTATTTTTTCTGAATTTAAGGTTTTTGTACGCACGAAGAGAGAGAGAGTCAGAGAGAGAGGGCTGTGCTAAGAAGCAGAGAATGTTTGGGTATTATAAACAGGGAATCCTTTTAAAAGTTTTCCCAATCAAATTGAGTCGTTTTTCAGAATCGGACATTTGTTTTTTGAGCGCATAACGTTTGAAACATTTTCAAAATGTGAATTACCATAACTTGGTAAAAACTGGTAAAATAGTTTTGAAATCTGAAAGCTCTAAGTCTATGATCTGTAAACGGATAAAATATATTTATTAATTTTTATTTGAATAATATATATGTATGTATTTAATCTAAAACATAAATTTATATTTTATAGAATACTGTATACAAACTCTTAATGTAAAAGTCATGCTAATATTTTTTTAATTCAATTTTTTATTATTTGGAAAACTTTTAAAATTGAGCTTTTTTCTAGTTTTCCAAAGTTTTTAACTAGTCTAAAAATATATTAAAAAATACTTCAAAAATTTAATTTTTTCTTAAATTATTATTGAACACGTTTGTTTTTCCACATTCACATTTAATACTCGTATTTGTGTGAAAATCATGTCCGAGTTTAAGAGCAAATTTTGGCAAACAACTCAATTTGAGGCTGCTCCACTCAGTAGGCCTCTCCGATTGCCACAGATTAGAGTAAGTATACTCGTAAGTATAAGCTGGCATCTTGCCGGCTTCGCAATCTGAAATCTGTTCGCCATTCTCGAACACAATGGCCAATTGTGCTCGCAAATGTTGCCACTTAGTGGGGCACACACAACTACCAAAGGAACCACCCAGAAATCAGGCCCATTTGGAACTTGAGGCTGTCAACGCATAATTGGCGCAATTCAATGGGCGGACAAAACGAAAATGAAAAATGAGCGGAGGTTAAAGCTGATGGGCCACATTTGGTGTGCGAATAAATAAATAATTGTGTCCGGATTACACAAGTTCAAAGCAACAGAGACAGAGACAGCGCGAGTGTGGGAGTGAGATAGACAGCCAATAAATAACAAATTTTGATTTTGATGTGCCATTTGTTGTCGGTGCTAATGTGGCCAAAGGTCTATTCATTTTGGGCCAAAATCCGTGCCAATTAAAAAGCTAATAAGCAGGACAAGTTATAATCAGCGAAAGGACACTGTTGCCAATTGCCAAAATGTTTGGCTTAGTTAGCTTGGCATCGACTAACAAAACCCGTCGTTGAAGCCACCGTTGAAACCAACCGCCAACGTTTGTAATTTCAAACTGTCAACGCCAGGCATTGTGGGCGGAGTGTCTCTCTCTCTCTTTCTATTATACCCTCTATCTCTCTCTTTCTCTTTTTCTGTTTGCCGCACATGTCCATGGACAGGACTTAGAACTCAGGACTATAATTTATTAGCAACAGTCACCACATAGACTCGGTCTGTGTCACGCCCCCTGTGCCCCACTTGCCGCCCACTCGACGCACCATGATAAATGGCATTTATATTGGGTTACAGAGTTGCCCACAATTTTCTACACACACACTTTTGCATGCCATAATTATCAGTATCATCATGATCACCATCATTATCGTCATCATTAACATAGCGAGTCTCCGCCAAAAATCTCTCTAGAAAACCTCTAAGCCGACAGTTGTAATTATTTGCCCGTAATACATATGACATTATTTATGCCCATTTAATGCTAATTCTGTTGAAAATATCCCTTTAAAAAAGAGTTGACAAGCTTGTGGCTAGAAATTAGTGCAGGAAGTTTCAATTTATTCATTTGGATTCAGCTTGACATTTGAATAAATTACATTTAGTTTCGTTTGCAGCATTTGCATTATAATTATTATGTAAACAATTTTCATGATGATTTTGAATGTGAAACTCACTTTTTAGTTTATTTAAAGAGTTCTTTAAAATTAATAAGAAACAATTATGTATAAAATTTACTAATCTAGGCAAATCTAATAAAAATACTTTTTAATACTCCTACTTTTTATACTTTTATTGCAACATTATTTAAAATGTGAGACATAGCTTCACTTTTTTTTGCATTATAATCCGTTCTTAAAAACAAAAAAATTGCCATAATCTACGCATTTTGTTTAAAAATACTGTATATACTTTGTTAATCCCTTAGTCCAGTGTTTTTAAATTGGAACGATATTAAATAAGTAAATCATAACTTTACTATTTCTGTGAAAACACAAAGAAATAATATATAAAACTAACTAATCTTGGAAAATCTTTTAAAAATACTCTTTATATTTTTCAATCCTTCACCTATAACTTTACTATTTTTTTAATTTCATAAGTTTTTAAAAATCAACTAAAAAGAACTTTAAAACTTGCCATAAACTAGACAAGTCTTTTAAAAATACTGTATTTTCCTGGTTAATCCTTCAAATCGGTGAACTTAAATTGCAATGGAATGCGAGGCGTGGCAAGTTGATAGGCAATGAAGGGCTTATCAACCGGATGATTGAATTCCAATTGAAAGTGCCTCAGTAAACGGGCCACACCGATTTCCAGCTCCATTTCGGCAATGCGACGGCCAATGCAACTGCGAGATCCAAAGCCAAAGGGCAAATAGGCAAATGGATGACTCGTTTTGGTAGCCGCAGGACAACCGGAGGAATCCGTTTGATTCTCTCGCAGCCAACGCTCGGGTATAAACTCATCCGGCTGGGTAAAGTGTTGGGCATTGCGCCACAGGTTCAAGTGCAACATGGCAACCTCAGTGCCCTCGGGCACCGTGTAACCACTGAGCACCAAATCCTGTCGAATGGTGCGCACATTGGCCGCGGTCAGTGGATAATAGCGGAGAGTCTCCTTGATGCAGGCCCGCAAATACGGCAAATTCTTCATGGACTCAACCGTCAGGGGCGTGTCCTTCTCGGGCAGAATGCCGAGTATCTCCGTGCGCAGCTTTGCCTGCTTCTCCGGATGCTTGGACAGAGCCAAGAGTATAGCCGCAAAAGTGCTCGTTGTCTGCAATAAAACAGGGTATTTTTAAGTCATGTTTATGGGTACAGTTTAATATCGAAATGTTAAAATTGTCAAAACAAAAATCGATATATCGCCAAAATAAAATTATCGAGTCAAAGTATCGAGTTGTCGATATACGAGTAACGAAAAAATACCGAGTCAAAAATCGAGTTGTCAATTTATCGATCAATTTTGCCACTAGAACTTTCAGTTATCTCGACAATCACATATAATAAAATCCGGCTATACTCACAGTATCGACGCCAGCGAAGAGCATATCCATGGCCATAGCCACGGCGTACTTGTGATTGACGGCCAACAGTTTCTCCAGAACACTCTTTTCCGCATCGGCTGTATCGTTTTTCTTGTTCTCGATACGTTCCACAGCCTCCTTGATGAACTCATCCAAAACACGCACTGTCTCATCCAATACATGGATGACTTCCTTCAGCTTTTTGGTCTTGTACAGACGCCACAGCGAGGGTTTTATCTCCAGGTCAACGGCCAAACCGAAGAAACGTTGAAGTAACGAGAAGAAATAGCGACCTTTGGGATTCGTATTGCCGATAAGACCCAGACGACTGTCCAGGGCAACCATGCCCACCGACTCCAGAGTCCAGGCGCTGATCTCATCCTTGAAATCAACAGGCACTTCCAGTGTCTGGGGATCGCGTATAAGTTTGATTCTATAAGGGATTTGATTATATGAAATTATGATATAAAATTATTTAATTTGAAAATTTAATATAAGTATCAATTTTGTTTCGAAAGTTGAGAGTAATTAAAGAATTAGTTATTTAATAATCATAATATAATAATTCTTTAATTACTCTAATCATACTTAAATAATAATTTATATTATAATTATTATAAGCCTATTACTATAATTTAATTTAAAATAATATTAATTTAAGTTATTATTATTATAATTATTATTATTATTAATCCTTATTTTAATTACTCTAATCATACTTAAATAATAATTTATATTATAATTATTATAAGCTCATTACCATAATTTAATTTAAAATAATATTATTTTAAGTTATTAATATAATTATTATTATTATTATTAATCCTTATTATAAGCATATTATTATAATTTAATTTAAAATAATATTAATTTAAGCTATTATTATAATTATTATTATTATAATTAATCCTTGCTATTATTATTTAATTTAAAGATTTAATTTAATATAATTTAAATTAAGTTTTTTTGTATTTACCGCTCTATAAACTGCTGGTTGATCTTATCCAACGAACTCAAGTATAGCTTCACATTCTTGGGATGTATGATAATGGGATTTGCCGCCGATCGCATGTTGCCCCAGTCCTCGTCCTGCGAGGTCAACAGCCCCGTCTCCTTGCCGAAATAATCCCTGCGATGCACGTTGCGGTAATAGTTGAGCAACTCGAAGCCCTTGCGATAAGGCCAGACACCGTCGTGGCGGAAGATCGTCTCGAAGTCATCCGGATTTTGTGTGATTATCACAGCCGGTTTGCCAAAGAGACCCGACAACATGGTGATATCACTGCCAGAGTTCTTAATTAATCCCGTGCTAATCTCGTTCATATCCGCACCGTAGTATTTTCCGCCTGGCATGAAACTAGAAATTAGTTTCAACGCGCTTACAGTTGGCATCTCCTTAAGCGGCTTTCCCACCGTCTTTGTTGTTGTTGTTTTTGTTGTCGATCCATAGCCACGCTGCATATAGTATAAGTTTAACAAAGTGTTTAAGTAATTATATAATTACTTTTAAGTATACACGCACCTGTTGCAATTTCTGCGTAACTGTTACGGAGCTGCATAGCTCTGTTGTTGTTCTTTTCAGGCAATTTATGACGGAACTGCTTCCCAATATTTTCAGCTGAGTCATTGTGACTTTGTTTTGTTTTCTCTGCGTCTCGCTCTTTCGTTTGTTTATTGTATGTATATGTGGGTGTGTGTGTGTTTATGATTTGAGGTAGTTTTCGGTTGCGTTGCCCACTTTGTTTCGCGTGTCGCCGTCTCAGCTACTCGCCGCACACTAAATTCGCTTCGCCACTGACCGGCCCTCATAAGATTCAATTCTCGCTGACGCAATGAGCGGCGAATGATTGTGAAATATCGAGAGAGCGTTTGATATTCGCTCTCAGCTGTTTGCCGGCATACACATGTTTGTATGTTTGAACGCTAATCTTTGAACTAAGCATAATAAATCGATCTCCCTCTCTCTTTATCAATGAGTATGTTTATGCAATGAGTGTGTTTATGCAATGTTCTCTCTTTTTGATGAAATGAGTTTGCTCTACTGTTGTTTCATTTTATGTATCTCTGCGCTCTTTGAACTTTTATAGATTAAATCAGCTTTGTCAGCTTATGATCAAATAATCTTTATTTAATATTTGTTATATCATATATTTTAGATTACTTCTATAATTAATTTGATGTAAATACTTATTTATTAACTGTAACAAAATGAGAAAAAAAAAATATTAATTATCAATTATAATACAATTAAATATGCATAAATTTCAACTTGTCAAGAAACCTACTTGACTACTACTAGTCGGTATACAATACTAGTGTTCCACTGTGCGAAATGCCCTGACATGAAAAGAACTATAACACTAAGACCTTGCTCTCTAAGCCTGAATTCAATGACACTCTGCCGCTCTCTTAAAACTCAACAAAGAGAGCAGAAGAAAAGAAATCTAGAAGAGAGCATTGAATTTGAATACTGAAGAGAGTGTGTACGGTTGTGAGCAAATTCTCTAAAAATGTTTATCGTATCTAAAAATAAACCGAAAATTAGACCTGGAAGCAAACAAAAAAGTCATCAAGATTGACAGCTGTATCGTTTGAATTATACATATTATATTTAATGATTATATGATTGTGATCTAGTAGTCCATATGCTAATATTCAAGTTTAATAGGAAAATAAAATCAGTAACAAACACACTTAATACGAACAATGAACACGAATTACTCGCATCATAAATACACTTTAAATACAATTTATAAACTTGACAGATTCGATTGAAAACCGCGATATTTACAGACATTTAACATATATTTAACATACATTTTACATATTTAGTCACTATGCAGGTACAGCTGAACAAGGCGTGTCTGGGGAAACCCGGACACTCGATGTTTATCAAGAATCGCACTCTTCGTCCCGTTGTGATCTCGGCGAAACGGTTTAATGCCATTATGGGTCGATCCCAGATGGCCCAAAAGCACGAGAAATTGGTGGCAGATGAGGAGGAGCATCGATATATGCAATATCTGAAGGAAGGTAGCGATAACTTATGCCACCAATTCGCGAACATGGGTCACATGTCCCTCGAGGAGGAGAAACAGGCGAAACTGGATCTGGAGGTGAAGGAAGACGAGATCCGGAGAAAACAAGTGAAGAAGGAGGACGAACAGTTGCGCAAGGAACGCATATTGCGTGCGAATCGCATTCTGGAGAATCTGAAGACGGGACAACGAGCTCTACATCATGCCCTGGTGGAGAGTGAGATGACCTATCAGCGCAAGTTCAATGAGAATCTCAATCTAGAGATTGCCAAGGATGCACTGCGTCAGCAGCGTCTGGACGAGGCACAATGTCCACTGATGTTGATTCCATTCTGCGGTGTCACCGAGGAGCAGGAGAAGGCGGAGCAGGAGAAGAAATCGGTGGCGATTCGAGAACATTTCGAGAAGGAACTCAAGGAGCGGCATCAGCAGCGTCTGGATGAGAAGGAGCAAAGGGACTACGAGGTCATCGTTGAGCGGGCACAATACAAATGCCTGCAGGACATCGAGGAGAAGCTAAAGAAGAAACTGGCTCAGAGCAAACGCGACTTTTGTCGACGCGCCTATCAGGAAGCGGTCAAGGAGAAGGTCGAGAGAGCGAAATGTAAGTCTTAAGTAAGAAACTTATATTCGGAATATATTTGGTAAATATCAGGCTAAAATATCATATAAATACAACAATATTTAATCTTAAATCTTCAACTCTTACCTTCTTCCCTTCTTATTAAACTCAATTCATGCGATAGATGAAAACATTCGAGAATCGATCGAGGATCGTGTGCTTTGTGTCGATCAGGTGAGGCGTCGTAGACTGGACTCACGTTCCGGCCAAGATGCCAAGGCGATGCGAGAGAAGGAAATCCTTGAGAAGGAAGCCCGTGCCATACAGCTCTGTCGTGCTCAACAGGCCAAAAAGAAACAGGACGAGAAACATCAACGTGAAGTTGAGGAACTTTACGACTCAAAGGTTCAAGCGGATGAAGAACGTCGCATTTGTCGACTGGAAGAGTTGCGGAAAGAACGCGTCGCCTACCAAAAGAAGGAGCGTCACCAGGACGAGGAGAAACGCAAGCGAGCCGATCAAATTCATCGCTTCCATGTGGCCGAAAGATTCAAGAACGACGAGACCAACAAACGATTCGCAATCGCCCAGAAATGTAAAAAGGACGAGGACACTGCAAAACTTCGCAATATTCTGTATGGCCAACGGGATGAGTTTCTGCAGCGACGTGACGAGGAACTGATGCGCATCTCTGCCTGCGATGATGATCCCTATTTGCAGGAGGATGTGAGTTTCTTCGATGATGCGGTCAAGATGATGACGCATGCCAAGCAGGGAGGACGTTCCGTTTATCCCATGGCCAAGGCAGTTGAGGTTTACCGTCGCAAGAACCAGATTGACATGGAACCGGAGGGTCGAATGGTGCGCAGGAGCAAATTGCGCGACTACTGCTGGCCAGGCTATCACTCCAAGGCGGACCTGGCCTACAGGAAGTACGATCAGCGGGAGGAGTGTCGCCAGCAGCAGGAGCGCAATCGCCATGGCATTTTTGCCAAGTGCATCAAGATCACCAAAATGGCGGCCGAGGAGGCACCATATAAAAAATGCCCTGTCGAGTGTCCTGTGAAATGTTTCCAGCATTGTGGAATGCCTGCAATCGAGGATGTCGATTCCTTCGATTGTGGCAGCAATGCGTGCCACATGGATGATTCCCCACCTCGACCCTGTACTAGTGATATCAAGTTGTGATTGGGATAAACAAATTTAAACTTAACAAACTACATCAAAAAAATACTTATATTTCATACTTTTAAGTTTTTACAACTAAAAATGGGCTGAGGCCAGAAGATTAAAGATTAAATCTTGGAAGAGAATAAAATATACAGGGTATCACGTTGTGATTAGAATTTGGCCCTTAACAAATTATTACTTTACAAATGACAAAAAATACAAATAATTCATACTTTTAAATTTTTACTACTAAAAATATGCAGAGACCTGAAAAGAACTCTTTCAAGAGGAATATATAGTAAATCGCTCCGAATAGCATTAAAATATATTAATTCCTGTGAAATAATATAACAAATTATTGTAAAATAATATTTGTTTGCGAACTCGATCGATTTACTTAAATATTGCATATATGTAACATAAAAAAAAACTATAAAGCTCAAATAAAGTGCATATAAAATTGTGTGTTGTCTTTAATTCTCTAATAATAAAGACTTCAAAGCAAATTAAAAAATTCATTTACTTACATCTTACATAAATTGTATATTTTTTAGTACCTTTAACAAAATTTAAAAGTCTTTAATTTCTTTATTACAATCACAGCCTTTTGTAGAATTCAATTCAATTCCATTTGCCTTGTAATGCCAAGAAGTCGCCACAGCTTTCACAGATTTAATATTATACCTACAGGACATTTATATAAACTTCTTGCAATACATTTAGACTTGAGCTTTGTGTCAAGTCAAGTTTTTTGCAATATTCTCCAGCTTCAGCACATTTTGCATTTTTAATATAACAATTTTCCGGGCAGCATATAAAATGCAATCGCAACTGGAAAATTATTTATACAAGTAGAGCAAACAGATTATAAAAATTACATATTTAAGGGTAGTCGCTTGGCGGATATCCTGTAAATAAAAGTCAGACTAAAAATGTTTTTAAATTATTAGATTTAAATTAAAAATGTTTAATATTTAGAAAATCAATTTTAGATTAAATTTTTTTTGTAGACAGATATGAATAAAGTGATACAGGGTATCTTCAAGTCTAACACTGTATTTCTATTTATTTTTCTTTTTTACTTGGACAAATAAATGTGAGGCAACATTTATCAGGAAGTGATTTAGCTTGGTCTGTTTGCCAGTTTAGTGATTTATTTGCACAAAATGACATTTTAATAGACTGGAGGGCTAATTAAATTTGCATTTGAGCCAGGAAAAGTGCGTTAACTGTTGACAGCAGTGCCAAATGTGGCCAAGACGTGCCACATGCAGCGCGTTGTCAAACCACGTAACATATGAATAAATTATTCAAATTGCTGACAAGCCGCCAAAAACTAACACGACGCGATGTTGGCCCAAAAAAAAAAAACCATAAGAAAAACTTTGCGCATTAGCCAAAAATGGCGTCTTGAACTTTGTCCTTGTGCGGCAAATGTAATTTATCAGCGCGGAAATAAGTAAATCAAAAACAATTTAAAGCACGTTCTCCCTCTCTCGTTCTTCATCTCTCGCTCAAACTCGACGACATCATTAGCAGGAGTGGGAGTGAGGTCAGAGGACAGAATCTGTATCTGGATCAGAAACAGGACCAGCATCAGAGCCAGAGCCAGAAAGAGGCAGCAACTTTAACTTAATTAGCCCGTCTAAGGCATGCCTAGAAATGGAAATGAAAATGGGGCTGACATTGTCTGCTAAAGTCATGCAGTGTTGCCCCCAAAAAGTTCAACAAACACAAAGACTACACTGCAAAAGAAAAAATAAAATATTTTAAACATTAAAATTTAAAATTGTTTGATTTGTATTTATTTTCAAGTATGTATTCAGGATATTATAGTTAAATTTACACGATATGCAAATAAAATGGAAAAAGTTGAGCAATAAAATAGTGAAATAAAGCCTAAAACATCTACTTTTACCGAAAAACTAATAATCAAAATATTTGTAGGGATTGAATTAAAAAACAAGGGTTTCGAACTCAATATAAGAAATTTCAAGCTTTTTCAACGTTTGAAATTAACTTTACTCAAAAATTCCCAAATTTTTTTTCTGTGTTTACGATAGTGTGGGGGAAAGAGAAGGGATGAAGCTAATGAAATTTTCAAAATTTTCCAACTGGCAGCCGACGAACCTCAAAAGCAATTAATCACCTGCATTAAAGCGCGTTAGGTGCCGACATCAGAAACTCAACAGTAAGTCTCAGTGTGTGTGTGTGCGTGTGTGTGTGTGTATCCTGTGTGTGTGCTTGTCCTGAGTGTGTTTGTAATGATGTTTGCTCAAGGACTTGCCAACCTCTGTCTCTCTTTGGAGGAAGGGGACAAAAACCTATAGCAAAACCTCCAAAGTCTCCATCGCCCCTAAAAAAGTTGAGTGCTTTGTGTTATTGTTTGCTCAGCAGCCAATTGTGTTTGCTTTTTGGTAGTTAATCCTATTAATTAGCCAACTGTGTCGAGTGCCAAACAAATGCGTCTAATGCCAACAAATGGTCGAGGTGAAAGAGGTGAAAGAGAAAGCCTTTCATTGAAACGCTATCAAAAGAAATCACCACAGGTTTTCACTTTGCTGTGAACATCAAATTGATTAGCAACTTTTCATCAAATAATGAAAGCAATAACTTGATCCTCTTTTTATTCGTTTGCTTTTATCAAATCCTTTTAGAAAATTGTTCAACTTTTTATACAATTAATTTGTTTTACTAGGTTTTAAGTAGTACACAAAATTAAAAGTGAAATTTATCGCTGATTGGGATTTTAGCTAATTTTCGGTTGATGGTCTGATTAAAAGTACTCTTGATATGTTATAATATATGTATGTATTTCATTCGCATTTAGATTTATTATTTAGTTTACTTCAAAATTTTGTTTCTTCTACATTATAAATATGTTTTAAATATTAATCAGTTGCAAATAAAAATTATATATTTATAATATTTTTAGAATTCATATGAAACTTGTTAGATATTTTAAAAATATATTTTTAAATTAATTTAATAAAACTAACTATTACTTTACTATTTTTTTTTTACTTTCACATTTTGATCATACTATAATTTTTCTTTTATTATAAATCTACAGTTGCAAACAATAAAAGTATTCTTTATCAAATTTAGAGAAATTAAAAAGAAATTAAATTAAATATTCTGACATTACTATTACTATATTACTTATACAATTTTAAGAAATCAAAAGAAACTAAAATTTATTTGATTTATAAATAAAATTGAAAAAAAAATTTAATAAAAATCATATTAATTGTAAGACTCTGAATTAAATAACATCCAAAATAAAACAAATCACATCACTTATATAAACCTAGATACATCAACGTCAATTTCAGCCTCAGCCAGGTCTAAATAAACGTCTTAAGCCAAAAAAAAAATGGAGCAGCAAAAATCAAGAACATAATTGCTTTTAATGTTTATTAACTTGGCTATCAAAGACACGCATGAGGCACTCTGGCAGGAGGAGGAAGCAGGAAGCAAAAGGTTGGATGCGACGCCTTGCATGTTAAAATAAAATCCAATTAGCATTTTCTTGCGGCGACTCTTGCTTGCTTTTCCTGCTTTTCCAGCTGCGCTGCTGCTCCATTTCACAGTTTTCATTTTGTTTGATAAACGCGCGAGCATTTCAAATTAAATTACACGCAACTAATTTGTTTTTGTGATTTTCCCAAGCGTGTGTGTGCGTGTGTATGTCTGTGTGTGGCACATACATCATGCACTCAGCCTGTGCGTGTGTGTGTCTGTGAGTAAATAAACGACAATGCCGCCCAGTTAAGTCAACAGCAACCACACGAACAAAGTCGCTGAACAAATGTTGAAAATTTAATTTGTGTATTTCCCCAGAAAATGAAATGCGCCGCCAAAAATACAAAAATTACACACAAGAAAAACTGAGTAAATGGGAAATGTATGTTCGAGTGTGTTGCATTGTGGAACGTTGTTTGCCTCACACGCAATTGTGGCAAGCAATTGCATCAAAGCTCAAACAAAGTACTTACAAATTGTTGCACGGCTGCTCGAAAGTGCTGCCACCAAAAAAGGTTCAAAAAGTGGTTAAAGAGTGGTTCAAAAGCGATTCAATGTTCACCGAAAAACATCTTATTTATTTTTAAAATACGTTTTATAATAATTGCGTAAGATATTAAAAATCTGTTTTCGATTTAAAAGCTTAATGAACTGCCTTATGATTGAAAATGATAATGATTTTTTACTGATTGTCAATGATATATCAATTAAAACATTTAAGAAATTTCATTTAAGTTTTTTAATGAAATAAACTTTTTTAAAGTTCTTATAGTACTTCTGATAAAAATCAGGAATACTTTATACATGTTTCTTTATTTTATTTCGCAACAATAATCATTTAAAATGGCATACAAGTTTGTTTAATTTTTCCTATTTTATTCAAGTTTTTAAATAAATTTATAGAAATTCTCACAAACAAATTACTTGCAGCACTCCAATTGAGAATTTTGAACCTCTAAATTATGCCATTGGGCACTTGGCTCTTTGTGCCACAAATAAGTTTAAGCTTGCCCCATTGACTGGTCAACTTTGCAGAATGCTCGCCTTGGGGCAGCTTAATTATAACTTTATAAGCTACAAAGTTAGTTGGTTACATGCCCCAAAGGTGCTGACAATACAAGTAAAGTGAAATGCGCTAAAAAATATGCAACACTTTCTGGATTTATATGCATATTTTTACATGCAGCTGTATGTGTGTTAGTGTTTGTGTGTGGTGTTCTTTGTTGCGGTCAGACAGCCACAGAGAGTAGCAGATGCTGCATAGCGCTACATTATGTATAAATAGAGCATATGCTGCAAATGGAGAGGGCGTAAAGGGGGCGTGGCAGTGCTGTATGTGTGTGTGGCAACGTTCAAACGACTACATAAATCCAACGCGGCTGCTGTCTTCCTGGTTATTGTTTATCATGCACACACACATGCATGCATATGCAATGAGGAACAAACACAGATGCGGGCGCATATCACGCATACGCCATGTGTGGCCACTCAGCAATATAAATATAAATATTTAAAAGCAACATCAGCAATTAGTTAAACACATCTTGAGCTAGGCTAGCCTTTAATTCGTTTAAATATTTCAAGTGCATTTTTAAAACAACACTCTTTTAACTTTTCCGATTAAAAATAAATAAATATTTGAAGCATCACGTTTGGCACATTTAAAGGACAATTCAATTTACTCAAAAAAATAAATAAATAAAGTCAAACAGAGACGAGCGAAAGTACTGAAAGCGGAATCATTGCTGTTTGCACACATGTCGTATGCGTAATTTCAATTTAATTGATTTCTAGAGCAATTGCTTTTTGCGCTGTTGCTTAACAAACTTTTGATGAAGCTTTTAATGCAGCAAGGACGCGGATTTTCATTTTTTTTTGTATTACTGAAGTTCTATTAGCGGTTATATTTAATTTGACATAAGACTTGTTACAAAAATTCATCAAATATATCTCCATAATTATGTTTTTAAACGATTTAATTAAAGTTTTTTTAAAGAGCTTAAAATTTTGGAAGCTCTTCTCTTAACACGCTTCAAGTTTAAAGAGCATTTAAGCTTCGGTTTTTTAAATGCTTTTTCTATTTTTGCTTTCAACTTAACTTTGACTGCGATTTGCCAAAGTGGTTTTGAAAAATCCACATTTACGTTTACCATTTTTTCTCATTTTCCTTATTTTTTTTTGCTTTCCTCATTTGCCTTTTAGCAAATAAATGAGCAGCGTACAGCGCTGATTAATGCAACTTGAGTTCGACTTTGAGCGCGAGTATAAGTGGAATATGCATGAGTGTGTGTGTGTGCTTAAGTGTGTGTTGGGAGCATGTAGAGCACGATTAATCAAATCGCAATTGAGTTGAGCTCGCGCGACGGTTGCTTTGAAATTAATTTGCAGCTGCTTTGAGTTTAAATTAAAAGTTAAAACCCTGTCAAAAGTTCTGAAGTTCAATGAGTCAGTCAACTACGATTGTAATCTGGATTTTCTACATTTTTTTGGCATTTAACAAAGTTAAAACGGATTCCCTTGTCTAAATTTAATAAACTAAAACCATTTGCAGTTCACTGAACTGACAGTAAATAAATTTAACCTAATTCGTACATGTCAATAACAACAGGAACCAGGACAAGACAAGCTGCTGTTTCTTGCTGCTGCTTCTTCTGCTTCTCTCCTCTTCTTTCTCTTGCTGAGAAAAAGCTGACTAACACACACACACACTTTTACACACAAATACTTAGGGAATTTCATACAATGGGCGCAAAGATGAGAAATGTTCACTAGAAAAATAGACAGGTATATCTTTTAAAATCAAACATAATTTATTTAATTTAATTTATTTACTTTGTACTTTCTTCCTAGCGCGACAAGCATGCTTAAGCTTTTAAATTAGAGCGCTTATTTTTATAAAAAAAATTTGAGCTTCAATAATTTAGTAGTACTCGTATAACATTAAAATTTAATTAATTAAAAAAAATGGTACATGACTAGAGCTTTAAATGAGAAAAAGAAGTAACATATATTACAATAAAATATGTATAAATAAAATTGAAATTTTGTAATAAATGGATTGAGAAAGAAATAAACGTATAATAACGAATATTCAAAACTTATTCCAGGAATATTACTTATTAGGAATATTATTCCATCTGTTGAGTAATCAATATTTCTTGAATGACATTCATAATAAAGAAAACGAGTTATCAAATTATATTAAAAAATGCATTTAGTAATTTAAAAATAATTAAAAACAAGACTTTTATTTTTTATAATTTGAAACGTACAATATTTTATAATTCCAACTTAATAATATTTTAATTTGATAATTGACAGTTGAAACAGCAGCCTAATTTTTGTCTAGAATTTTGGTGCAAACTTCCACTGTGCCGTTCTATTGTCTGTTATGCAGTGCAAAGTGTAAAGCAAAAGCTAAAGATGACGACCATTTCTTAGTGTTGGTATTTGTCCGTGTGTGTGTGTTCATATCTCAGTTAGCTCGTTGACTGAATGTGTGTGTGTGTGTGCGTAGTAGTATTTGGCATTTTGCGTTTTGTGCTTTGGCACCACATGCTTCTGATGGGTTGCAGTTAATCCACTTAATGACCTCGATGATTTTATTGATGAGCACCTAACGCCATTTTCATCTCCATTGCCATTGCCATCTCCATCTCCATTTTCATTTTCATCTCCATCGTTCTGGCCAATGGCAACATATGCCGCCTGATGATGAAGACGCTCGTCTATCGCTTTTCGGTTTATTTCCCTTTCCTTTTGCCGTTTTCATACATATTTTTTTCGTTTTTCGACTTTTGCTTGTCAACACGGACTGTGCGACGAGGCGTGGCACTGCCACTAAACGGTGTTGCCATCATCATCATCATCATCAGCTGGATCGTGATCATCATCATCATCATTATCATCACCATGTTTGTGTTTCCTGTTGATTTTCGGCACGGCCACGGAAACCTACTAAATTAGTGACAGCGACTTTGGCTTCTAGCTTCTGGATTTCAGCGTTTGATAAAATGGCAGACGGACGCTCTTATGTGTATATATGTGTGTGTGTGTGTGTCTGTTTTCGTGTTTGTGTGAATCCCTGTGTGTGTTTTCTGTGTGTCCTGTTTTGTGTTATTTATGCGCGCGCATTAAAATACAATTTTTATGCTTGGCATTGCCAGACTTATCCTTTGACTGGCACAACACCCATCGCCACATCGTCAATCCCCCACTCCCACTCACACTCCCAGTCCCCTACTCCATCTTCCAATTCCCCTACCATTCGCTGGCAGCAGCATCTTTATTGAGTGTAAATGCGCGTGGCGAAAGCATATTTATTTACGTTGAGCTGCTTATTTATTTGGCAAATGGTTTTGCATTTGTCAACAGCAACAACAGCAACTAGAACAACAACAGCAGCGTTGCCGAAATCTTCATCACCAACGGCGACAACTTGCATTTCAATTTAGTCCAAGCCATTTTCTCCCATGGACTCCCATTGGTCAAATCCAGTCGCCGGCGGCCAAATGTCCTTCTGCCTTCAAATGTCCTTTGGCCAAGTGAAGTGTGTGTGAAATGCTCGAATTTCCGTTTTGGGAATTTTCGTTTCGCTTTTCGTTTATTTAACAGCATTTCACTTATTTAATGCCTGACTATAAACAATTGCTTAGCAATTTATTGAGAAATGATTTAGCTAACAGTTTTCTAATTGAACAATATCACTTGCAGTAATTTAAAAGGTTGCAATAAATTACGAAAATGTAGAAACAAAATTTATTTCTCAAACTCAACCGAACAGATAAAATACGTATATAATATAAGTTTTGGAAAAAATAAATATTGTATATTCAAGAGACGACATAAATTGAGACCCAAAAAGTATTATGACCATCAAAGATTTAACTTTGAAAATACAAGCGAATTATTAAATGCAAATGCAGTAGAAATTTCGAAAAACTTAAAACTTAATTTCTTGATAAACTATGATAAATCCCAAAAATCCCAGGTTGTTTTTTCACAAGAAAAAGATACAGATACAATTAATATCTATATAGAATAAATATAAATACAAATATCCACAAAGATGCGAACTATTTCAATATATTGTAATCATTTTTTGATAAATTTTCATTATTTCCAAAAATCCTAGGAATAACATAAGAAATTGATACAGTTTTAAAATAAAAGTGAATATTTAGGTAGAGTAAATACAAACATCTGCAAAGAATTAAGAAAATTATTATAATTTATATACAAATTATGATTAGTCCCCAAAATAGTTTATATATATTTTAAAATATATAAATAAATTAAAGCAGACTTAATGATGCACTCACTTAATGATGCATTAAAACGTTAACATTAATATAGGCCATACGCATACATGCACACACACACACTTACTTACACACATATATGCAAGGTATGGCGCCTTGTGACATTCGGTGCTTTAATTAAATTTTCGATAATTGCTTGCGGCAAGTGGCAAGTGTCGAGTTGCAGTTAAGGAATGTGGCCAAGTGGCGACAACTGAAATACATCGAAACATGAAAATATTTGTTGCCGCCAGGCGCATTTAAGTGGCATTTTTAATTGATTAAAAAATGAGGAAACATTGCACAGGAAGCAGGACACAGTACACAGGACGAATGACAAGGGACAAGGGACAGAAGGGGGAACATGGGAACATGTCGAATGCCCATTATTGCTTGTTGCTGCGACATTTAATTAACGAGCCGCCTTCATGTGTCGCAGCGACATTTTTAATTTCCTTGGACGCATCGGAAGTGGCGTGAAGCAAACCGGAAGTGCTGCCTGCCGCACGCAGCAAAGCGCAAAGCACGGCGCATAATTAACTTGTAGGCGGGTGGGCAGCAAACTGACAGCAACCTGGCCACGCCCACAGCCCACTGCACAGAGCCACTTGTAAAAGTTGCAAAAGTGCCACAGACACAAGCGGCAACTGTTCAAAAATAATACAAGAAAGGACGGAAAGGCCAGAAGATACCCTGTAAAAGATAAAAATGAATTAAGCTGTTAAAAAATAATATAAATAGAAATAAGCTGCTACAAAATACACTCTAAAATATTTAAATGTTTGCTTTATACCATCCATTTAATTATAAATGATATTTAATTTTATTTCAACTTTGAAGAAGCCATAAAATCTGTGAAAACTATATGCCCAAATTCATTAACAAGTTGAGTTTGATAAAATCAATTCTGATCTAAGATACATTTCTAATTGTCACAATTCTTTAACTTACTTCAGCATATCACAGGGTATTCTGAAATAAAAAGAAAATTGTATGAAAATTAAAAGAAAACTTTCACTGCATCTAAACTTGGCCAAGACCAAAAGAATTGAGAAATGAGCAGACGATGCCGGCATCGTTGAAACTTTTGCCATAGCTCGAACATAATTATAAAAGTTTCGACAAGCATTTGCCAGGTGGGCAGGAAGCGTTTGCCACAAATCTGGACACTAGACAGCGAACAGCGGACAGCGCGGACAACTCGGCATTTCCATCGACTTTCGAGTTTGGCAAGCAACTCAACTTCCTTCGACTTTAACTTCGACTTCGGCCAAGTGGCAAGTGGCAAGTGTTGCAATGCCCACTCCACTTCATTTTCACTTCCATTTTCAGTTGCTGTGTTAATTAGCGTGCCATTGGCATTTATGCTTAAACGCTTAATGAGCTCGTTGAAATCGAGGCTACTTGACTACTCCCTCTCTCTCACACTCTCTCGTACTCTCTCTCTCTCTCACTCGCTCTCCCTTTATATATTCCCCTCTACTAATTGCTTTTGCCTAGCAAATATTAGGCTGTACAATACGTATGTGTAATTGCGACGTATGGGTCGTATACGTAATTTTCTGGCGTGTCATTCAACCAGCCGGAAAATGGCTTATAGTGCTTCCCACTAGCTTATAACAAAGCTTTGCCTGTCTGCCGTTGACAACAACTAACAACAGGGATGTTCAAAATTTAACGACTTTTGAATACCCTATATCAGTGGTGGGCAGGCATGGGCTCCGGGAGCTAGCGTCTGCTCCCGAATTCAGATTTCAAACCCACCGCTGCGCTATATAAAAATATAAAATTCTCTTGTTTAATTTTCAAATTCTCTTGAATTATCGCTAAAATTATTATTGCAAGGATCTGACTTCAAAAACTTGGAATAAAGCTGGTAAAAGTGTGTTAATATTAATATTTGTATAAGACTAACTGATAAGCTGCTTACCTAAGTTACAGAAAATTAAAATATTGACTAAAATCTAATATTTTTTAAACTGCATGATAATAGTATTTTCATGTTATAAATACAAACTGAAATAAACTAAATAAATAAATATTTTAATGCATTTTTTTTATAATTTTTGTGATAAAATTGTGCCAAGCTAAATATAAATATAAGCTGATATAAACTTAATAAATAAATATTTCAACTGATATGCCTTTACATTAGGGCATATCAACAATAGAGGTTGCAGGAAAAAACTCAGAGCAGCCACTTTGGCGCTGAGTGTCGCTGGTTTTGTATTGTTTGAGGGGGTTGTGGAAAGCGAGTGGGGAGAGGGAGGGATAGGGTCTTGAACCAGGTCCAAACAAAACTCGTCTACCTCTTGCTGTGCAGCACTTGGAAATTGCTTTGAGTTGATGTTGGTGCTGTTTTCTTATCTCTCAAAATAGGCATTGTTGTCTGCCTTGAATGCATGTGTTCCTGCTCTCACAGTCACAGTAGGTGTGTGTGTGTGTGTCTGAGTGTGTGAATTTCCCTTTGATTTTTCCCATGCACGCATGAAAATTGTTTTCCTTTTGTTTGGCACAGCAAACAACAAAAGCAAAAGCAAAAACCCAAAGGTTGTTGGCAGCATCAGGAAACTTTGCAGGATTATGGATGCGCCTCCGCCTCAAAACTTAAGTGTGTCCTGGTGGCAGGTGTGAGGCAGGTAAAAGGCCGCATAATGACAATGGACTGATGCACGGATATGAGGCAACAACCAAATGGGTCACGAGACCTTTCACAAATGGGCATTAAAGTTGATGCAATGCGACCTGAGATGTGATTGAAAATTGAATGCCAGTTAACTGAGATCGCAAGAGAGAGAAAGAGAGGGAAAGAGAGAAAAAGAAAGAGAATGGAAAGTGAAGTTACCAGTTTACCGGAAGGAAGGATGTAAAGTGTTGTGTGTTTGTTAGTTGTTGTACTTGTTTCAGCATTAGTTTCAACTTAGACGAAAAGCTGGGAAAGTGCTCCACATAAGCAGCAGACTGAAAAGGTGAGTAGACTTTTATATGCAAAGTCTAATGGCATTCACAGTCTGAGTTAAGAGTCCTGCTGAATAAATGGCATATATAGGAAAGAGAAAAGTTACTTGAAATTCTTTTAAAGAATTCAATCAAATGATGTTATTGTTAAATATTTTTATCTAAGGATAAATATTCTTAATTATAATAATATTTACAAAACACAATACGAAATTCTAAACAAAGATGGTTTATTATTGTTACTGTAGGGAAATGAATTTAAATAAATAATAATAATTAATTAACACGTTTTATTCCAAGTTCACTAGAGATTTTTTATCAGCTTAATCACGTATACTTTTTTAAAAGAACTTTATTATATCAAGGAATCTCTCTCTCCTTCAGACTTTCTGTCTCCCTCTTTCTGTCGACGCTCTCTCACTATTTTTGTCCTCAATCTCTAATTCTCTCTTGCCATGCCTTCAAAATAATTCAACGATTTATTTTCCTTAACACAGGTTTCACGTTTAACTTACCTCCCTTCTGACTTTCTAATATGTCAACCAATTTTATAGAATTACCAGCTCCATTACAGGATTCTAAAATACAACCAACAATATGAAGCTAATCTGAAATAAAGCGAACAAGGAAAAGCTGCTTTGCATTACGAGAATGTGAAGCAGGTATTTATTATATTATATAAGCACAATTTATAAGCGCCAAATGAGAAACATTAAATTTTGTGGAAATCTCAGCAGCTGAAAGCCAAAGCAGAATGTACTGATATTTATGTATATCCTGTGACTGGGAATCCAATGTGAATGTGGGAGACAAACGGCAGCCACTTAAAACTGTCACAAGTTAAAAACCGCAAACTGCAGTCTGAATAAAGGAGAATGGAGGAATATCGTGAGTTCTAGACTTGAAGTCGAAGCTAGAAGAAAGACATTATGCGAAGGCATGCGGCACAACAATTTCACAGACAATGAATACATTGGTAAAATGAGGCAACACACTCACGCACACACACACACACAGATACGTCCTTATTGTGACACAAGGAATTTAAATAAATGCATGTGCACGAGTTGCCCGCACTCGAAAGGATAACAACAAAATAAAAATATAAAGTAAAAAAAAAAAAATAACTAAACAGTCAACAAATAAATAAAACTACCGAATTTTAAATACCCTTAAAAATATGTATGATTCAATTACAGCTTTAAATTATAAAATAAAATTATAAAATTAAGCTTGTTATTAAGAAATGACCTTTATTTAATTAAACTTAGATAAATGCAAATTGCTAACACAATTTAAATTTATATAAAAAACATTACTGTATTTATTCTTCAAATTGTTCTTAAGATAATATTTTTGGAGTTATATGTAAAAAAATTCTGAACGCTATAAAATATGTTAAATTTTAATCTGTTAAAAGGAACAAGTTCACCTTAAAAGGTTAGGTTTAAGCTCGACAGTTAATATATAATTTGTTTTTAAAGTCATAAAGATAATTTTAAATATAACATTTTGATAAACTGTATTTTAATCATATGAAAAAAATATATTTTTTTGCAGCTAGTTTCGCAGTCAGTGTATATATTATAGGTGCTAATATTGTCAAATTATTATAAAAACCTATAGGACATCAGGTGACTTTTAAAGGGATATTGATCACATTTCTGTACAGTTCGGGAAATTTGTATATTTACAATTTGCTGTAAATATCAGATGAGACCACAGAGTGAATTACACAATTAAATTTTTGACCTATTTTGAAAAAGTTGTAACTTATTTGATGAGGAACTAAAGTCGATCTCCTAATGCGTCGCATGTCTAGTGTTAAAATTCAAATACCCGCTGCAAGGACAATGCCAAATCACAACAATTGTCAGGGCGGAGCTGCTGCTGCTGCTGTCGGAGCCGCTCAGTGGGTGATGTTGGTGGTGTCGCTGTTGCTGTGGAAGGAGGCGGATCAACTGCAACCACTTGGCATGTACTGGCGGTGCGATGACTTTGCATTTTGCATTACTTTTGCTGGCGACTTTGCTTTGAAAGCAGTTTAAAATTATTGTCTTTCAAGCCCGCAGCGCTTGTGGCTGTCCTGCTCCTTGTTGCTGTTTTTATTGTTGTTGTCCTTGCCAACTTCACCACATTTCAATGTTGCGTGTAGAGTTATTTTAAGTCAATGTTGTTGCTGTGGTTCTTGGTCATTGTTGTTGTTGTTGCTATGTGCTTACACACGCAAATGTCTTATTTATGCTCAGCACTTTTCGCTATCCAGCGACAACTGCGTTTTTGCTTCATCCTGTGGCTGCAACAGCACATGATCAGAGAGGGGGAGGGGAAGTACAGGAGTTGGAAGTGGGGAGGTGAGAGGTAAGAGGTAGCTGCTCCTTAACATTATGCACTATTGTGGCTGCAGCCGGGTCTGTCTCAGTTTCTCAGTCTGCTGTTATTGTGGCTTCCACTAGCAAATGTTGCCTTTATCCTCAGTGTGTGTGTGAGTGTGTATCTTGCTGTGGGTGTACCTACACAGAAAAAAATTATCATTCTACAATTCAAATTTATAATTCATGATTGTTAATATGTGGATTAAAATGGCAACTACTCATCAATAAAAGAAAGTCTAAAATAGACTAAGACATTTGATCAGCAAAGGAAATGAAGAAACCTACTTGAATATAGTAATTAAAACATTTAAGAAATTTCGAGATTATTAAAATTTCGATACCGCTTGAAATTGGTTTTATCCTGGAGTCCCGAATTTTTTAATCTGTGTATACACATTTGTGTGTTTATGTGTGGGTGTTTGTGTGTGTACTATCTACAACATTCACATTGACTTGGTCACGGAGGTAGCTTCAGTTTTACTAGCTAGTTAGTTAGTTAGCAACTGCGCTCAGATTGCAAGCGAAGAAGTTGAAATTATCTAATTAGGGTCGTAAAGCATCTCTTAACTGAACCGGTTTAAAATGACTTTGAACAGGGCGTCACTATTGTTAAAACGATTTCAAGTGAGATAGATATGAAGCCTAAACGCCGTGAAAGCAGTCATAAATTAAACAATCAACTTAATATTGTAGTATTGATCAGACACAGTTTAAAATATAGTAGCAATGTTTTAAAATGTCAAATTAAAACAATTTCTCGAGTGATTTCACGCATCTTATAATTTAGTTATCAGGACTGTAGATATTATAAGTTATGTTATAAAAATTACTCAGTGATGATGAGATGGTGAATACAGGAAATTTCTTCAGTGATAACACAGCCCGACAAAATTGAAATAGGTTTTTGCTTCTTTGAATTTATCAACTGATTCTAGTTCATTTGGGTGCGCTGAATTCAAATCTGTAATCAGTTTGTCTCTATCAGCTCTAGTTTTTTTATACCCTACTTATGACCTCCAATTATGACCGTCTGTCCGTCTATTAGTTTTTTCAAAAATTATTAATTGTTTAAATATATATTGTAGTATTGATGGGCATAGAAATACAGAAAAATACTTTAAACTGGGATCAGAATTGCCTTAAAAAATATGCTTAGTTGTGTAGGGTATAAAAAAACCTTCTCAGCTTTGCACATCTATCTGAACTATACGCAGAGTGAAGAGAGAGCGAAAGAGGGAGAATGGTTGTAGGAGAAAGAGTAAGAGCTGCTTCTTTGGCCATACTTCAGCTACAGACGAGCTTTCTTATGCAAAAATGTATTGTAGTTGTTATTATTGTTGTTTGCTTGTTATTTTTGCATAATAGAAAATTGTTTATATAGCTTTAGATGCACACACACAGCACACACATACATATATTGGACAAGGATCTGTCTGCCTTTTGCCTTAGTCAGAATCTCCGGCACTGGCTTTGACTCTGGCTCTAATAGACTCTTGCCAAAAAGCCTTTTTTATATGCTTCTTATTATGGCTCAAGCAAGGCAAGGAGCCTCTTGTTCTCCCTCCTCCTTCCCTCAAACTTTCCACCTGCCCGCATCGCAATCTAAGCTTATTTATTGTGCATATTTTTTGCCACAAGATGAAAATAGAGAAAAATATGAGTAAAAAGCAGAGGAGAAATTACATTTTAAAGGGCAGCAGTTGCTAATGGCACATAATCACATTAACTCAAAACTGTCGCCACTAACTTAATAAGCAAGGCAAGTTTAAAGTTTGTCCCTCCTGCCATGGATAAGGCCAAGTAAGAGGTGGGTGGAGAGAGGAGAAGAGTGAGGGGGTTGGAGCCAGGATGAGCTGGACGACATGGCACGTTATGCAATTTAACAAAATTATTTAAAATTCCGCAACTTTTGCCATGGCTAAAACTGGGGCAGCATAAACTTTGCAACATGGCAACTTGGCGCAACAACAACAACTACAACAACAAGTGCAACAACTGCAACAAATACAACTTACAGCACTTACAGTCCATGGGTCAGTGTTGCAACTTGCAAGCGGCGGCTGCAATGGTAACTTTTAAATTAACCCTAATTCCAACAACAGCAAAAAAAATTGTATATATATATATATATAGTGTATACAGTGTATAAAAGTTTACAATATTCTTGCACACATTTTTCAACTTTAACAATTTATTAAATGGGTCAAAAGCCACTAAAACTTCATTTATCATTGCATGAGCAGTCATCCCCTTCCCCCCGACCCTGTTTGCCACCACGCCGTTCTCTAAGTCACTCGCATTCAGCTGACGAGCAGCTCTGAACAATTGCAGGCCAGGCTAGTATACCCTATATATTTTAAAACAACCAATAGGGTATGCGCGATTAGTGAAATGACTTGTAACACTTCACTTATCATTTGTAAAAGCTTAAGAAATATTAAATATAGATACTTCCTTAGTACAGGGTATTTCACATTCGTGCACACCCAAAAAATTTAAAATATAAACAAAAATCACAAAATTATTTGAAGTATAAACATATTAAAAATAAATAAATTCTAAATACAGGGTATTTCACAGTCGTGTACTCGTAGGCACATTAAAATACAACAAAAATCTCAACGAATTATTTTGTATTATAATCATTTGCAGCAAATTTAATTTGGCTAGCCCACAGGGTATTTTTTAGTCGTGCTTGCCGTGCAGTTAGTCAACTTGTTGGTCGGCGCTTGAGCGCGTTAAAATGCCAACAAATCGCAGAGACGAATGAGCTCAGCAACTTGAAGCGTTTCCGGTATGCCGCAGCAATTTTTTCCTGCATTCCAGCTAGTTTCCTCCTAGTGGTGGGGTGCCACGCTCTCCCTATTCCCTCCCCATCCAGCAAATAATGCACAAAGAAAATACACGGTACGAGTTTGTCGAGCCAAAACAACTAGCAAAAAAAACGAGAGAATTATACAATTTATTAGCACACTGTGGGAAACCGAGTGCAGAAGGAGTATCAAAACCAGATCCGAAAGGGGGAAGAGTAATAGAATTTTAAACATGTATGCATGGACAGTTAGTTATTTAATACCCTGTAAATTAAGAGTACTATAAATATGCTACTAAGCCACGATTAATGTGTGGACTCAAGTGAGTAGCCCTGCGTACAGGGCATGTTCTAGTCGAGTTTGTTTCAATCCGCAGTTAGCGAAATTAATTTGAAAGTACAACTCAAGTCCTGCTGAGAAGTCGATTAAAAATTAAATGTCGCGTGGGGCTTTTAGTTTATACTATGAAATAAAGAACAGCACACAAATGTGTAGGGTTACTGTCCTCAGTCAGGGTTGCCTAATAGATACGAGGAGACGAATATTAGAGCTGTGCTAATTGTTATAGTTGCTCTGTGTATTTGCTAAATGGGGCTTTTAAATTACTTAGGAGCTCTGCGTGCTTATATTATTAAATGAAATGTGCTTTTAAAGAATTGCCTATTAAAGTTAAATAACTCATCTATAGAGACTTTCATTTAATTAAACTAATTTAATAAATAGCTACAGTTATTCAGTTTTGAGTATTCACAGTTGAAAATTCAAACTAAGCAGCTATTAACTGTCAAACATTAAGAAAATCAAATTTCAAATTTTCGCTCACAAATTGGAAATCAGCTGTTACTGTTATTTACAGACCGCACGCTTCGATAACTGATTAAAGGTGGTGGTCGGCAGATAACGATAAGCTTAACGAAACTTGCCAACCTTCTACAGCATATCTGGCAACACCTGGCGATTGCCACTGCACCTGTTAATTCAGTGCGCCAATCAGGCATTTCAAATAAATATTTAAATTCGTAATATTTTGAGAATGGTGATTTTTGTGGGATATGTACTCTAAACAAAATACAATCCACACTTTATAATTACAATTGAAATGTAAAAGAAAAAGCTCGCCGATACATTGTGGTGGCAGGTGGCAGATAAAACATGAAGCTGGCTGCGCTTATCAATAAAAAGCGCTAACGTTTAAATGTAAGTAAATTCGAAAGTCACTTTTACGTTTTTAATTAAATATAGTTTTATTACTAATCATATTATTATTTTATTCATAGCATATACGAATATTAATCGAGACTATGATAAACTATTGCATAATTGCAAAAATCACATTTTTAAGATTTACAGAAATTGAGTGAAAATTGGTTTTTCCTTTTTGTTTTTGGTAGAGTTTACATAAAAGTTGCTAAGGAACACTGGAAGACGCTAGGACTGCAGCTACGAGGTACTCCTGCGTAATTAAAAGCTAAAAATAAAACTAACTAAGAGCTATGGAAACTTAAGAGCCCTGTATAGACTGAATATATGTATGTTTGTGTGTGAGTGTATGTGAGAATCCTGGTTTAATGAAGATTAGGCATGCTCTGTACCATTTAATGCCTTGTTGTCATCTTTCAGCTGTTGCAGTGGCATCAACTTGACCGTCTTATAGCCACGATCGCGTTTGAACCACAGCCAAGTGTTGCCATTGAAGTAATCCTCGATGTGCTCCAGACTGCGACCCTTTGTCTCCGGCTGAAAGAGGCACATGAATAGCGTGAGCATAAAGCTGGATGCGGCAAAGACCAGAAAGACGCCTTGCATCTTCAGCCACGCTTGGAGAGCAGGAAAGAACTTGGCAAAGAGAAACAGAGCCACATTCATCGAGGCAAAGACGCCACCAGCGGTGCGACCACGAATCCGAGCCGGGAACAGTTCTCCAATCATAATGCCCGGCATCACCATCAGAGCCGTGTTGAAGACAATGTAGCCGAGTAGACAACCGCTTGCAACGATGAAATCGTAGGGCATCTTGGGCTGATCCACTCTGACGTACATGAAGATACTCAGTGCCAGGCAGAACAGGCCCGATCCAATGCCCGACAGGATCATGATGAGACGTCGCCGCACAAAGATCAGGATGCCGCAGAAGAGCATGCAACAGACAACTCGCACTACCGCCGTCCAAATCGCCGCGTGTTTCGTATCGAAATCCGCCTCAAACTCGGACACAATGTTCATTGCATAAAAGATGACAATGAACGTGCCCGAGAACATTTGCAGCAGCGAGAAGACAATCACAATGAACAGCGGTTTAACTGCAACTCGCTGGCAGCACAGACTGAAGATGTTCTCATTGGTCCTGGTCGTGGCACGCTCCTTGTCCAGCCGCTGCCTCATCTCGATCAGCTCCTTCTGTGCCCCAATTTCACTGCCCCTCAGATATGTCAGCGCCTGCAGCGCCCGCTTCTCGTGTCCGTTGCGCAACAACCAGGCGGGAGTCTCCGGTATGCAGTAGATGGCCACCACGGCCAGGGCTGGCAGTATGTTGGCACACCAGGCCACTGTGCGCCAGTCCAACGTCGCCCCCAGGGAATAGACGAGCAGAATGCCGCACGAATACGCCACATACGGCGCCCCAATAAGCAGACTACGCAAATTGGGCTCCGCTGTTTCCGCTATGTACACCTAGGGGAACGAAGGAAAACGAAAAACGAGAAACGAAAAAAGAGAAAAGAGAATTAATATTGCAAGTCAAACTGATTTTTTTGCAAGGTTTAATTTTTTTTTTTTAAATCATGTAAAAATAAGTAAAGCCTTGACCAACTTTAAGCTTTTATATCAATTTAATCAATTTATTCTTTATTCAAAATGTATTAATTTCGTTCAAATAGTTTTACTTTATCAGAATGCGATTTAAACTTATGTTTTTCTTAAATTCTAAGTTTTAAATGACAATTAGTACTAAGCAACACTTTAAACTTAATTTTGATACTTTTAATTTTTTTTGTAAAAATTAAGTCCAAATCGAACAAAAATTGTGACTTGTAGAGTTGCTAGGTCAAATGTGGAACAAACCTTAAACTTTCATAACTTTGTCAAACGTAATAGATTTTGAGGCGTAATGTTTTAAATCAGTTTAAATCAAGTTTTGGACTTTAGATTCACTTTCATTTTGTTTTTAATTAGACTTAAATAATTGTTTCCCATGAGAGTTCGATTTGAAGGGTAAGAATCTCCCCTGTGTTTTTGCGTAAATTCAAAATTTATAGTTTCAAGTTTTCACCTACACAGGAACTTTCAGTTTTTACCAAACTGTTTTCTTTGCTATCTATAGACAGGTCCCCTACTTATCCAAAAACATTCTTCTGATTAATCATGCGTCTAACAACATTTTAGCTGCCTATCAAATCAGGAACCAGAAACATTTAAGCGCTCTATTATTTGAATTATTCACATAGATATGCCGTGAACCACACAATGAACCTTGACCTCGCACAAGCTCTAGAAATGCCGACGACGACATCAACAACAACAACAACTTTCCCTTAATCTTTAGGCACACACACACACACACACACATTGACTGACTGAGTTGTGTGTATAAACAAACAATTTGATCAAATTGAATGGAAAACAGGGTCACAAATACATCAGGCACTGTATACACTATATACATATATATTGTATTCCAACAGCTTAATCTTAATCTTTGTCATCAGCAAATGCTGCAAGATAATCATAAAATCATAAATCTTGCCACTTGCCACTGCCACGGCGACTATTAATGAACACGCGCAACAAGTTGCCAGAAAGAGCAAGAGAGAGAGAGATAGATGATTGATAGGGTAAGAAGCGTGCGGGTGTAAGAGAGGGAATGGGATTCCCATGCCACCCACAGCAACAGTTGAATTAAAAAAAAAATAAAAAATAAATAAACTTATTATAGACTAAGGTCAAGAATCCGGAACTTAATGTGCGGAAAGCAAATGCTGCTAATGCAAATGCCGCTGTCCAATTCAAGATGACGTTGTCGCTTTGATGTTGTCGCTTTCTTTATCATTTTGGCCGTTTGATAAGTCATGGGCATATCCATAAGATAAATAAATAAATGAGACAGACAGACAGAAATTTCGTTGCTCACTTGAGTTGCGTTGACTTGAAGCTGACGTCGGATTATCATAGTCACAATGGAGGCATCAGAATCAGAATCAGATTCAGTTGGGACAATAGCATTAAGTGGGCAATTGACAGCACACTTATTCACTGACTAACTGACTGACTGACTGACAACTTGATGAACTATTTTCTTTTTTCTTATTTTCATATTAAGCGCATTTCTAGTTCCGAGTTCAAGGCCGTGCTTATTGTATAATCTGGTTAATGGGTCAGTCGTACAATTGCTTTCAGTTCTGTGTGTGAATGAACTTTTAGCCTTCACATTTTGCATGCCACATGGTACAGGCCACATTCCACTTGCCACATACCTGTCCAGGTCCACCCAGTATGCCAGTGGCAAAGCCGCAAAGGAAACGCGCAAATATCAAAGCCTTCACCGAATGCGACATGGCCATTGTGCTCCAGCCCAGAAACAGGGGAATCACCGACACCAACAGCGTCTTGCGACGTCCCAAGTAATCAGCCAATGGTCCCGACATCAAGGAGCCAAAAGGTGTCGCCAAGCTGTGTACACTAGCTATGAATTGAGAGAGAGAGAGAGAGAGAGAGAGAGAGAGTGGAGAAAGGGGCTTAAATAGTTGATAATCCTGATATACACATATGTAGATGTGTTCTACAACTTTCTAGAGAATTTAATAGGAATTGCTTTCCAAAACAGTCGAGCAAATTGTCGCTGTTTCTATAATTCAGTTAAATAAATTTATATTTTTCGCACTTAGTTTTAAAGTAAGCTGTAGTTTTTTTATATTTTATTTTAACAAAAATATTAAATATAAATTTAATTCATGTTTCAATAAAATTAATAATGTTTTAATAATTAAATTAATAGTTTATAATAGCTTATGCGGAATGAAATACGAACAACTGTTGTAATACAAATAAAAAAATTATTCTAAGTCCGACCAATTAATCAATAATACTTTTACAATTAATAAAAAAAATCAAAACGAGATTTTAAAATTACTATTTTATTTTAAGAAGAAACTTACATAAACTCAGTAAAATTTTATAAAATCTTTCAACCAAGTGTGCTCAAGAAACCTCTAGAGATTTTATGACAATTTCAATATGGTTTTTTGAGATGTCAGAGACTAAATATTTTTAACTTATTCGCATCTATATATGATTTAAATTTCAATAACGTTTTCAAGTTTTTAGTCTATTTTATACAATAAATACATAAGTACCTAATTAAATAAATCCTTTATTTTTATTTATTGTTAAAATAAACTAAAAATGGTTTTAAACTTTTTCAAAAATTCTCAGCAAATAATTTGACAAATTCTCTTGTGTTTTTCGAGATTTATAGAACATAGTTGACACTAAAATTTAGGTTTTTCACTCACCTATCCAGGAACCTGTGTTGGCAGTTATGTGTATTTCAGTGGAGTTGTCGCTGAGCTGTGGCAACAACACCGCCGAGTAGCCAATGGGCATGCCACAGCCGGCGGAGAGCAATAAAACCGCACAAGTGGCCAACACCTGAGATAAAGGATGAAGAAAATAAAAGATTAAAGACATTGATTAAAGACAAAGCTCGAAGTAATTGTTGGAATGCAATGAAAATTGAATGAAATTGTAAATGGGGAAGCATTTGTGCTGCATCAATTGGCATCAATTGCAGTTGCCACACTTTGCTGCAACTTGTGACCCCCTTTCAATTTGACAGATTCAGTTTCAGGCCTGGCCCGTTAAATTGTCACGTTAGGCAATGCAGAAAGATGTAGAGAGATGACGTAAAACCCTGACATCGAGTTCTATATTTCTCAATTCTCGCCTGTCATCATCATCATCGTCATCATCATCATTGTCACATGTGTTCCCTGCCATGTTTGTAATCACGCGAAGAAAGTTCAATTGCGTATCTTATCATTTTGTCCTTCAAAACGTTTGTTTGGTTTCTACGCAAGACGTCATGTCTGGTTTTTTTCTACTATATAGTACATACTTATTTTGATCTGATATTGCCAATATTATAAATCTATTTTCATTTATTTTAAAAGATTTGAAGATGCCAAAGTATTTCTCCTACATTTTTTTTTAAATCTTTAAAATTTAAATAATTAAATTTGAAATGATTTCAGATTTCTAACATAAATTGAATACGTTCAGAGATTGTAAAAACTAATGTCAAAAAAGCTAAGAAACTTTGATTTCTATGCGTCAGTTATATGGTATGACGCGACAGGTGTCAATTTCAGTCCTCAAGTGGTTGATTGATTTGTGGACACTCTGATAACAATCAAAAAAGAAAGAAGAAAAAAAAGAAATCACAATTTTGTGGTCAAGATTAAAACACTACCGAGAACTTCAAATATGACTGTCCGATTGACACATAAAATAATCACAACCGCATTATTGAGTTCTTTTTGCCACGACTGTACCCCGTTGACAATGTCAAAGTCCCCAGAGGCGTCCTTTTTCTATCCCTCTCTCCTTCTCCTTTCCTTTTCTGACACACAACATTAGCAACAAAAAGCCCATGGATGTCGGAACTGCATTCCAATTTCAAGGTCAGCTAACGAAAGTTACCATTAAAGGGCAAAGAGAAAGAGAGTTTGTTTAACAGCTCGCTCTTACGCTGCCAATTTGAGAGAGAGCTTTTGACAGTGCTTTGTAGCAGCAAAGAGAGAGACAGAGCGAGAGAGAGGGAGAGGAAGAGGAAGCTTAGCAGTGGAACTCGAATTGAGAGACTTGCGTAGAATTTATAGCATAGGCTTAGGTTTTCAGGTCTCTTACCTGGTTTATCATGCCTCTGCGATTGGCAGCCTCGTTGTCCTGTTCATCGATGGTCGACAACTTGCGAACGCATTTCTGTGACATGGGCAGCTTGCATTGAAACTCCGAGCCAGGTGCCACATAGTATGACATCTTGTGTGGCACAAACTTGCTGTACTCCTCATCCCTGTTGAACAATTAATAGAACAAAATTTAGATACTTTTTCAAAGTCTGTTAATTAAAATAAAGCTCATCTTATTATTAAAAGTACAAAGATATTTGACATAAGAAGTACATATATTTTGTAAAGAAGACTCGTAATCAAAGAGTTATCAAACAATAAAAGATGAAAATAAAAAAATATGAAAAAAAAAATTGTTTAAATATGAATAAAGCAATAAAATTATTGCCAATAAATAATATTATTATTACTAGGTTGAGTCAATTGATTATTTAAAATGCTACAATTTTTTGTTTAATGCTCGTTTTAGTCAAATAAATAATAAATTTGAATTTATATCAAAGTCACGTCCCTTACATTTATATATTAATAATATTTTCTTGAATAACTTCTGTGTTTGCGATTCATTAAATTTATTAAATTTTGTTGAATGTATTGACACTTATTTCATAAATATTTATAAAGAAAAATTATTGAAAACCTTTTTATAAAATATATAAAAAAAACATAAGCTGTGCACAATCATCGATCAAATGCATCAAAAAAACAATTGAGGTATAATTTTTCGAAATCGTCATTGAAGGTCAGTTAAAGAGAAATTAAACAAATTTCATTTAAATTACTTATAAGATATTTAACTGACAGCACAGTTTGATTTATAAAGAGTTCTACAGAAGTGCGGAATTTCAGTCAAACTTCAATGAAATTAAGCTTTTTGTAACTGGTTTAAATGCCATTCAACTGCAGTTGGAGTAGAGTATTGCCATTTGTGGTTGGTTTCATGGGCACTTGGGCGTTACAAGCCATTAAACCGGTAACCTACAACTTAAAAAGCAATTCTAGTTAACAGTTACAATTGTTAATTACTACAGTTATTATGATACAAATGATCCGTTAAACGTTTCAATTGTTCTGTGTGTTTGCTTTGCTACTGACTCACTAAAACAGCAGAGAAATCAAAAAAAAAAAAAAATGCTGCCGGCGCACACTACGTATACGTCATATGCCAAAAACTCTTTGCATGTGACGTGATCTGTTGTTGTCGTTGGTTTTTGGTTTTCGGGCGATAAGAAACAACAACAACAATTGACTAAAAAAAACAACAATAACAAACGGCTTTAGCGGCGTGTTTTGTTTTATTATGTTATTCGCATTTTTTTGTACACGTTTTTTGTTGGATTCGCCTAATTGTCTGTCACCTTTTTTTTCAATTTTGGATTTGTTGTTTATTTTAGTATGTGCTTTGTATTTATTTTGCTTGGCAAAAATCATGAATTTATTATGATTTTTAATATTTCTATTAACTCAAATGCATTGTTTTATTTGCAATTGTTGAACAATAGTTTTTTGTTGTCAAGGCAAATGTGGAAATCACCTTGATTGACAAAAATTTAACAAGTTTCCATTATTATTGATAAGGAAGTGTGTGTGTTGAGACAAATTTGGCAACAGTTTGTCATGAATATATTTACTTATTATTCTTTAAATATATTTTGAAATATTTTTCAATATGTCATGTGCAATTTTGAAATTGGCACATTGGAATTTAAAAAAAAAAAAGCGTTTTAAGAGAGTGCGAAAGATCACAGACCTTTAGTGATAAGGAAGTGTATTCAAATAGATAATTATATTAATAAATACAAGTCTTTGTTTAAGAATATGATTTCATTTTAAATACTTTATTTACAAACAATCTATTTGTTGGAGATATAGCAACATAATATATGTCAGTGATCTACTATATATATAACCTCGAAGAGCAGACTCAGCATTGACCGCACCAAATTCGACTAATTGTGAGTTGCATAAAACGAAAACAATTGTAAATGAAACAAAACAAACAAATTTTTATATAGAATACGTAATCTTAATATCTATAGAGTCTGCTTTCGAATCAGGAAGTGCTGATAAAGCAATCGATTGTGGTTCAATGTACCGCAACAAAGTGAAATATCGATGGTAGTGCACTTAACACAGATACAACGGATTAAAGGGCATATCAATATCAATGACAATAGCTAAAGAAAAAGAAAAACCGAAGAACTGAAGAATCACACGCTGTTCATCAATAAATCGGCGTGATTGAAGTCAATGGGAAAGTTGTGTGCGCGGTTTGCTTATCATTCGAAATGTGTAAATTGAACAAGTTTCGTGTTGACCGCATAAATTAGACAATTGCCAAGATATTATCGTGATACACACAGTCGTGTGCACATTGTGCGCTCATCGATTTATGAATTTTCCATGGCAAACTAATTGAGCCAATCAAATGGGCATAAATAAAAGGCAACAAACAGTGCCTCTTAATAATAAACGCATTGATTTCATCGTCATTAGCGTTTCAACACAGTTGCCATGCCTTCAACATTTCACGCTGCGTATGCGTAATTTAATTGCGGATAAGATAACAGACCAATTGTTAATCGTGGGAATTTGTCTGGTATCTGTTTTGTAATCAAGATTAAAGCAAATTTACCAGCTGTTTATCAAAACAGCAGCAGCCAATGACATTTTTCTTATCGCACTAATTAATAGTACTTAACAAATTGGCTTAATAATATCCATATCAACAGCAGAGAAATTATTAATGACTTTTTCAATTGAAAATAATTTTGAGTTTATTAAAAGAATTTTTAACAATTTCGTTTGCTCGGAATTTCACAATAATTCTGAGTCATGCGGCATAATTGTAATCAATCAATTGTTTGCGATTGTTTTCAATCAAACTTAATGGGATTTTGATAGACTTAAGCCACATTACACTATCAGCAATGAATTGCACAAAATTAACAAATTGCGACTTTTAATTCAATAATTTATTAGATAACAGAAAAGTCTATCAGTGTATTCAATACATTTTACAATCATTTAATTGATTTCTTAGAGTAACTCTCTTTTTAGTCACTTTCAATTTGATTTGTCTTGTTATGAGCCAGTCAAAATTCGCTGGAATTGATATCTTATCTGTAAATTACAAAGTTCCCTTTGGAGCATTGTTTAAATTACTGATGGAAATTTATTAAGTAGCAGATCGTGAATGACTATTGATTCATTGATTAAAATGCAACACATAATTTTGTTTAATTTAAGCAGAATCGATGACAAAGTATTCCTAGAACTTAAGAAAGCTCTAAAATAAATAAAAGCCCCTTTCAAATGACTTACAAATCAATTAAAGTAAATAAAAAAATAGATAGACAAACAATATCTCCGATTCTAATCGTGATCTGCATAAACTTTTCGTCACGCCTAGCAAAGCTCAAAGATCAGTCGAGTGTAGAGGGTATCTGCTAGTCGCAACGCTCACTTTGCTATGAACTTTGGATTTCACCAGATGACGAACCATTATCAATGTATTTTTTTTTACTTTACTTTAATCTTTAATCGAAATTCAAGGCCTGGCAACAGGCACATGTAACATACACAAGTTGGGAATCATACGGTAAGTAAAAACGAGTTTGGCCTTTGTTTGCCGTACATTTCTACATTTCTCGGTTTAAAGTTGACACTGCTAAATATGCAGTAAAAGCAAAAAAGAAAACATAAATAAATAAAGTAAACAGACACAGCTTGAAGCTTAGTAAAAAAAAAAAAGAGCACAGATGTCTTGTGTTTTTTAAGCAGTTTTTGTTTGAATTAATTTTCTGTTTTGTTGTTATTCTTATATTTAGCAATTGGAAATCGAATTTACCTATCGTGGCTCATTTTTGTTTTGTTAATTTGTTGCAAACACGCGGGTCAATTGCTTTTCTTTATATAACTATTGTTTTTCCTTAGACTCAGACTTGATTTTTTAATGCGCTTTTGACTTCGACATTAATTTGAATTTACTTAAACGCAGACACTTAACACACAACTTTATAACAACACACTGCACAACATGCAATGACAACAACTAACAAATATTATTTTGAAAAAACACGCTGCGATTTCACGTCGATTTCATTTACTGCAAAAATGCGAACTGACTGCGCGAATCTCGCAGAAGCGGCTTTTTATTTTATGAGCGTCGCGTCGATCGTCACGCACACCATCGCACAGCAGCGAGGGCTGTATGAAAAGTACATATGTGATCAAAGAAATAATTATAAGCTAACAGCCTTAAATTATAATTAAAATCACCTGATTTTACATTTTATTATCATAAAATATATGCAGTATACCAACATAAATTATATACATATTTCTGCTCATCTTTAGAAATTATTACGTTTAAAAACTTATTCAACAAAACTTAACTAAAATAATTTTGTAAATACTTATTTTTATAAACTAACTTAACATTGAATTCTAGCAACTTTTGTATCGACCCACCCAATCAACCAGAAATTGAGCACTCTTCGCTGCTTCAATATAGCTCCCTCTCTTCGTCTCTTCCTCTCTTGCTTATTGTTGCGCTCTTGCGAATAATGCTTGGTCGGTAAACAATTGATCAGCTGTTCGAAGCGTCGCTGCTATTTATTGAACGTGTGCCCAAAGAGAACAGAAATTCTCTTAACTTGCGTGAGCTTTGTTTACGCATTGCTCTTTAAGTATCAGCTAATGTTTTGTGGTTTGTGCCTCGGGTGAAAGCTCAGCTTAGAACAAGTTCCTATTTAAAGATCAAATTAAAAGCATGTGTATGGCAACGGCGAAAATACTATAAATTTAGTAAGTTGTAATTATTGCCATTTACATTTTCTTCGCACACACTATCACCTTTTAAATGTGGCGTTGCCAGACTTCCAGGCAATTGAAATCCGATATGTAAAATTACCTTGAAAATATAAAGAAATTTAAATAAAATGTAGAAACAATTAACAACGCAAAAATATTAATTTATTTTTGGTTTTTTATGTCAAATATTAATTTTTTTAAAATAATAAAAATATAGATCTAGCCATAAAATAGCTAAAAATGCAAAAGTTTAATTTTAAAATTTAATAATAAATACTTTAGGAGGGAATAAAGCAACCAACTTTCTGTAAACTTTAGTCAAAACGCTTGTAATGTTAATGTTGTTAGGCCAAGTAGAAGCCTTAAATAATTTCCAACAATTATCCCACAATTGTGTTGTTAGTTAAGCTACTGTTTGTTGCAGCAATTGCCAAGCAACAGTGAGAACAGTGAAAACAGTGGCAACATCGGTTGTAGCAACTTCCCCTCTGCAATTTCGCTGCTCTGCCTGGGGCTGTGTTTAATGCCTTGTTAACGAACTGTCAAGGTTTTTTTACACTTCAAACCCCACGCAAAAAAGCCACGAAGCTTTTTTTTAGCTCGGCAAAAGCAACAACTATAACAACAACAGCAACAACAAGAGCAACAGTCGGAAATGTAGCCGAAGGGAGAAACTGAGTTGTTGAATTGAAAAAGCTTTTCATTCATAACCTAACACAAGAACACAGAAGCAACAATAACGACCATACAACAACAACAAAAATATATATCTAAAATAAAATGCCTCAAACCATTACACACAAAATGAAATTATTCCAGTTATACTTTTACTTATTATTATTAAAATTTAAATATTTATTGTTGCTGTTTTTATTGTTATAGTATTCCCCCTAAGGCATTCACTTAGCTCTCTGCTTTCATAATCGCCTTAAAGTTTTACCATAACGAACGTCAGTTGCTGCTGCTGCTGCTGCTGCTGTCGTGACGCCTACGTAGCAATTGAAAAACTACTGAGAACTGAGAACGAAAACGAGAAAACGAACGAGAATGGTTTCCGTTTCCTGTTTGATTCCGTAAGCTTCAACACATGCCCCAAACAAGTTGAGTTCTTCCTTTCTCTTCCTCCCCTTTATGCCCCATGCAATGCACACATACAAACACACACACATACAATCGAAAGCTAACTGTATGCTGCCAGCGTCAACGTCGCTTTCAGTGTCTAGGTCGAGGCAGCGACAGCGACAGCTTTTTTCCCCAGCAGCAAGTGTCAATGTGTGCATATGTGTGTGCGTGTGTGTGTGTCATTTTGTGTGTGGTGAAGGTCACTCAATTTACCAAAAAAAAAAAAGTTTAACATACGTTACTTCCTTCATTGCATGAGAGGGGAGAGAAATGAGGAAGGAAGGTTCCGGAAAACAATAACCACAATTATTCAATATTAATTTAAAATTACATACATATTTTAAAATTTCAGAAATATTTATTGTTGCTTTCCGGAACTTTAAATTACATCCGTTTTCGGTGAAATTTATTTACTAAATTTATCAACTAAATTACAATTTTTATCTAAAATAATTAATTCCACTAGCTATGCAAGATTTGTCGACTATTTTTTTAAGATACATTAGTTAGCTTATATTTATATTTATATTTATAGGTATGAAACTTTCGTGGGAGGGCTGAAAATAGAAATATTGGACTTATTACTGATCTCCTTTTAAAATCATAAATCATAATATTGCTTATTTCCTGTAAGAGTATCCAGTTTTCATTTTATAAATTTAAAATAAAAAATTATTCTGTATCGTTAATTTAATCTATTAAATTGTATTTAATTATGCTCAGAATTTTACTACTCATTATTAATTACCTTTAACATTTCTGCAGTTAATTATATGCTAATTGGAATAAAATAATAAGCAATTTTAGACAACAATCAGTTCAGTATAAAGCAGGGATTAAAACCGAAACGAATATCGGTTTCAGTTACGGTTTCGGTTATGTTCGCATTTCGGTTTTTGGTTATCGGTTACGAAAAATCTTTGAATAAGGGTTTCGCAATGGTGAACCCGTTTTCGTATGTTTCGGTTTTGAAATACCGGTATGGTTTCGGTTCACAAAAAAAAATGTTTTTGCAAAAATTAAAATATTAAAATTCAATCATGAATATCACAAACAAAAATTTAAAATTAAACATAACAAAATTAAAATCAATATTCAAAATTGAAAATGAAAATAATATTTTTTTTGGATGTATGAAGAACAGAAATTAACCCTTATAAATGAAACGGTTACTAAACGGTTATTTCGGCTTAGAGGTTTCAGTCGATTGAAAATTTCTTTTTTGGTTACGGTTTCAGTTACGGTTTTAAATAACAATCGGTTTTTACCGGTTAAAGGTTACGGTTTCGGTTAGGGTTTTAATCCCTGGTATAAAGCGTGGGTTTCAATTTAAATATGTATCAGCGATATTTTTGGGCGTTAGTTTTAAGCAGCGACCATTGTTTATTTTTAAGCGCAAACTTTTTTGCCGAACGCCCAACAATGTGCAACATATCCTGCACAGAACTCACACATACACACACACACACACACTGTGGCATAATTAGGTGTATAAATATTCAAGGACCAAATTACAATGAGACGCACACATCGTTGCGAACTCAAAAATGTGCATATATGTATGTACATTCATATGTATGCATGCACACCATATCTAACGGAATGTGGAACGCAGTAAAAGCTCTGCCTTTGCCAAAATGTAAATATGTATGCATACGATTGTAGATGAAAATTGTGCCCGCCATCGATGGGCAGTAAATCAAATTGTAAATCAAAAGCAGCAGTAACGCTGACTGCGCTGTCGACGTCAACGTCAGCCATAAAGTTTATGGCAAACTGTGTGTTCGCGCGCGCGCGCTTTTCCAAAAGCTTTTGTCATCTCGCTCACGCCGAAAAGCTCACGCTCAGTCGGCTGTGTGGGTGGCCGCTGTCGCTGCTGCCGCTGCCACCGTCGCTGCTGGCGTTTTGCTTTCTCAGTTGCTTTCGAATTGGAAACCAAAGTGGATGCCACAGATCCTAGACTAACAATAAATTAATATCCGATAAAAAACAAAAACAACAACAACAGTTATAACTACAAAACAGCAATAAAAACAATTACAATAACGACAACAACAACAACTACTACTACAATAATACAACAACAAAACTCAATAAATACGTTTTTGCTCATTGAAACCGCTGCGTTTTAAATCGTTTTTTTATGCAAAAAAAATAATATAATTCATCGGCTGTCTAAGTTTTATTTTCTGTGAGTGTATTGGTGTCTTCTTGTGCGTGCGTGCGCGTGTGTGTGTCCGTGTGTGAGTGTGTGTGCCTGTGCATGTCCTTCCTGCCTTTCTGCTGTTCCCTTCCCTCGTGCTTCTGTTCAGCTGGGTATATTTTAAAACAATTAAAAAGGCAAGTGTCGTTCGTTTCGAAAATAAGCATTGTTAGAATTATAGAGCCCTCGTCCTGGCATCCTGATACCCTGGCATTCTCCCATCCTGCCAGTTTTCCCCACTGCTAACAAATTCAATTAACCTTATGTACCAGCTAAATTCTGATGCAGGTCATGGTCCTTTTGACAAACAAACATATGCCCCAAACGCTCTGCTGACATTCACTGATAAGACGTACTTTCACCCCCCCCCCCCCCTTTTCCCTTGTGGTATTGCTTGAAACAATGAGATAAGGGATGGAGGTTGGATATGTCTAATAACTAGAAAATTGGCTACATTATTCGAGAATAGCTAATCACTCTATTGTTTTCAGCAGTAGTTCCGAATATAAAGACTTAAATAAATTGTTTATATTCAGCTTCAAGTATAGAGAATTATTATGTTGACAAAAAAATTAAAATTTATTTGATCTATATTTTTTTAAATATTTTATCCAATTTATCTTGGTAGATTTTTTCTTAATACCTTTTGAAAATTTTAAGCAACTATATTAAAATTAAAAAAAAAAAGATCAAATATGTTAGTTTTCAATTTTGTCAAATCAATTTAATTACCAATAATTATAGATTATTATATAAATTAAACTGTTAAAATTGTTAATTCACTTTTTTATCTATTAGGTAAACTTTGCAATTTTAAAAGTTTTACATTCGCACTTATGAAAATTTCAAGTCTTTTCTTTACATTTTGTGCAGCTGGATGAAGATGTTATTCGCAGCATATGACTTTATCAATTCAGATCTCGTATGCATATGTTATAAATTCATCCCTTTGTTATCCTTGTACCGTTGTGTGTGTGTGTGTGTCACAGCAAGTGCTGCAATTGAGATCTGTGCTGAAATTTAAGAGGTCTTCAGCCATTTTGAGCCCAAAAAGGTAGTCGACAAATATTTGGCCAAAAGTTTTTGGGTGCTTCTTGTTTAGAGGTCCCCTTCTGTAAGCCCACCCCCGTTTCTTTCGGTTGCACCCCCTCGCGGCGCTCACTCTCTCTCTCTTCTCTCTCTCTCTCTCTGTCTCTCTCTCTTCTCTATACGGATTGCAGTCAGGCGTTGCCGAACGCAAAATTAATTTCAGCTTCCGCTGTCCTGGCAAAACTTTTTGCTGCCTTCTTTTGCTATTCTTTTGGCTGCCTCTTATTGTTATTGGGATGTCTATGATTTTCTTCGCCCCCTCTCTTTCTCTCACACTTTCCTTTTTTTTCCCGTTTACTTTTGCAATAGTTATTGCTGTTGTTACCTCAGTATCTTTGTCCTTGGCTCGTCAACTCGCCGTCGTAGTCGTCGTCGCTTTTTGCTTTCCTGTCTGTTTGCTTTGTGCCTGGTTGTTTCCTGGTTCCTGCTCGACGTAAACGTGCGTTGTTTCCTCTTAGTTTTCTCTCTCTTTATTTCTCCCACAGTCTACAGTCCTTTGTCCTGTGCGTGTTTGCCACTGGCTCTATTCAAATTGCTTCCCTTGAATTTTATTTATTTAGAATTTCTTGCATTGATTTTGCATAGCAAACGCATCACAAAAACAATTAATAACTCGAGCTTGGAAAATTCAAGGGCAGCAATAACAACAAACAATTGACAAGTAAGTTGCAAGAAATCAACAGGTGATAACTATTTATAGCTTGACACTTGTCACACATGACGTATACGTAATGCGATCTAAAGAAGATCCAAAGGATTAACAGCTCAATTAAAAGAAAACAGAGTACTTTGGAAAAACTCGTTGATTATATTCTGAGAAACATAACATAATTTATATGTAATTTGCAAAGCAACTAAAATTTATGTAAAAAATTAAAATCACAGAAAACTTGTAACAGCTTTGGCCATTCTGAGAAGATCTAATATATAACTGAAGAAAAGACGAGTGAAATAAAATAAATGCACATGTTTTGCATTTTTATACGACTTTTTTCTGGGAAAATAAGACGGAGCGCTGCAATTTGAAGCTCACGACCAAGATTATACCCCGTGCCCAGTTCTGAGAGTTAAATAAACGCTAAAATACTTAAATAATCAAAGGGCAACCGTTTTAAGTAGCGCTAAGTCCTCTAACTAGTAAAAACATTTTCTGGAATTGCTGTTTGCTCAAAAAAGAAAATAAGGAAAATGTTGCCAATTAAATATAATTTATCTTGTTGAACTTGCTTAGCTTGAAACTTATCAAGTTGCAACAGCTTTTATAGCGAACATTCTATAAATTCTTAAAAATTGAATTGAAATTCTAATGTTTTCCTAAATATCAAATTCATGAAAATTCCTTCAATTTATATATTATGTGAACTAAATAGTAATTTCTGACCTTGTGCAATCTAAAGATAATTGTTAAGATTCATTCAGGCAGCGTGTGCTGCAAAGTTTTGCTAAGCTTATTAAGCTTCACTATAAATGTTTATTTCAATGTTGTGTTGCGGCATTATAAATATTTATGCCTCACGTGCGAGCTTAAGCTGGAGTTGAAAGCACAGGATGCATTCCATTCCAGTCGAGTCCTGTCCTGTCCTGTTCTGTTCTGTTGCCCTCAATAAATGCTCTGAACTTTGACCTTAACGCTGCAAGCCAGCTACCACCACAAACAACAACCACTATAACAGCAACAATGCTTTGCTAAGCTGTAAAACAGCTTGTGAAATATACGTATACGTAATATTTTTATGGCTTTTACTGCTACAATTTTTACCACAATGCAACTGCAGATGTGTATGTGTGTCTGTGTGTTACTGATTGTATTACTTATTGGTGGCTAACACAGACATTTATGTGCTTTTGAGCACACCTTCAACAACAACAATGACGACTACAACAACAAAAACAACAATAAGCATCTCAAAATATTTATGAAAATTAAATTAAAATGCATTGAAATATATATGCACATAGAGATATGAACATGAAGCATATACATAGTTAAAAAGTTCTTTATTTTTGTTTTATAACAAGCCCTTTCGAAGGTTATTTGGAATCGATAAGTGTTTATGTGTGCATGTATGTGAGTTTCCTCTGTATTCGTTCGATCATTCAAGGATTTTCTAATGTATTTGGTATTTCTACAACCTTTTTAACTTTAATCAAAACCTAATTATTAATATCTTAAATATGGATTATAATATTTATTAAAGCAGTGAATTATATATCTTTTGATGTTGGATCATTGAATATTTTTTTGAATACCAACAGATTTATACATTCTTTATCCTTTCAGTTACATAATATTTATAAATAATTTCAAATTCAATACTATATAAGTTTTAAATTGTAATCATAATTTTAATCAACTGCTCTTAGTTGACATTAAAAATAAAGTTATAATTATTAATTGGCTCCAAAAATATATTATTTTTTTCAAACATTTTCATATTTCTTCGTTATAATGAAAAATTTTAAACCACACACACACACCGCAATTTTACAATCTTGATGGTGGCAATGGGCACTTATTGCCTTGGTTTACATGCGTATACAGTTGTCAGTTGTCCATACTTACTGCTCTGACAAGGACTTGGAAACACTTCGCCGGAATGACAGTCACATTTCTATTTTCCATTTACCTGTTCTGTCAGCCAAGTGCACATTGCATTCAATAAAACTGAACTGAACCGACGGTAACAGAACAGACAAGACGTCTTATTTAACTTTACGAATATGATTGAAATGATAGCATAGGATTCAATGCTGAAGAACATGAATACAAAATAAATATAGGCAAAATGCAGCCCAAGGTTTATTGAAATTGTTTGAAGAATTTTTGCATCAAAACATTTTTTGTTTTTGACTGAGGAAAAAAATTTTAAAAAGTAGACGATTACAAAAATTCGAATTTTTAATGTGTTAAGGAAATTTTTCATCACCCAATCGGAATTTAAATGACCTTTCCAAATATATATAAAAAACAAGGAATTAAATCCGAAACGAATATCGGTTTCAGTTACGGTTTCGGTTATGTTCGCATTTAAGTTTTCGGTTATCGGTTACTTAAAATCTTTAAATAAAGGTTTCGTAGCGGTGAACCGGTTTTTGTATGTTTCGGTTTTGAAATATCGGTTCACAAAAAAAAATTTCTTTGCTACAATATAATGTCATTAATTTCTTTATTCACACATTTCTTTCACATATTTTCAGTTTGATGTAGTTTTGTTACATTTTAACAATTTTTATATTTTATTTAGGCCCGTTTTTTCAATGTCTAAATAAGGTGTTTGCTAACTATTGAAAATATATTTTGACGTAAAATGTATAGAAATTACTGTCAAATTTTAAATTATATCTTTGATATAGTTCATATGTACATTGAAAAAACGTCCCTTAACAAATGTATTTTATTTGCGCTTATTCAGTGCTATAAAAATTCTATTACGAATATTACAAATGAAAATTCAAAATTAAACATAAGAAAATTAAAATCAAAAATCAAAATTAAAAATGAAAAATAATTCTTTTTTGGATTTATGAAAAACCGAAATTAACCCTTTAAATGAAACGGTTATTTTAGTTTGCAGAGTTTCGGTTCAAAGGTTTCGGTCAAATAAAATTTTTTTTTCGGCTACGGTTTCAGTTACGGTTAAATTTCAATCGGGTTTTACCGGTTAAAGGTTACGGTTTCGGTTTGGGTTTTAATCCCTAATAAAAAGCTATTATTTTCTTATGTAAAGTCAAAAAATTAAGTTTTTTTTTCAGTGTGTAAAGTATTTCTTGACAAACTGTATGTTGGCTAAAACGCAGCCTGAAGTTTATTAAAATGAAATTACAGAAGTGTTGAATTTTTTGATAATCAAATTATGGTGATTGTAAACTAAAATATTGTAATATATGAATGTCAGCAATAGAATTCTTATTTGTTTTATTGTTACTATTAACAATAGAACTGACCTGTTCCGGCTTTAACTTTCGGCAAGATTTTTTGAAAACGAATTTCTTTAAACGGTCCTAATATTATTTAAGAAAAAAATAAGTTTTTGTAGAAATGAGTTATTTAAAAATGAAAAATCGATTTTTCACTTTTTTGTGCAGTTCAGTGTAGAAAAAGCATGGTATAAAATCTTTTCCGGCTATTATTAACATACAGTCGAACCATCCTTAGTCGAATCACTATTATCCAAAGATAAGGTTTAAGTTATGGAGACATTCGAATTATAGAGTTCTTTTTCTTAAGTTTATTAATTTTACTGTCATCACTGCGGACGGCAGTCCGCGCTAGTGACGAAAGCAGCACGAAGGGTGCGAAGTTCATTAAGCTTGAGTTAGAATGAAGTTTGAGTTATAAAAGTTCGAGCTATGGAAGTTCAACTGTATTTCAATTTTTAAAAAATTCTTTTGGGAAAATATTTTCGAATATCTAAGCTAAAGAAATGTGCAAAAAAAAAATCGAACACTTCATTCATATACTACATTTATAATGAAAAATTACTCTCGTTTCTATTATTTTTCACACAATAAAACCGGAACCGGCCTGAGGATTGTGAAATTTTCTTGTGTTATTTTTTCATGGTCAGCTAGTCGCAATTAAACTCGGTTATGTCAACAGGACGCTCCACACTCTCCGCGCAGGCATCGGGAATCAATTCCTCTGCCTGATCATCACTGCTGAATTGATCATCGTCATCGTTATATTTGATGGATCTACCCTGAATGTATCCCATTTGCAGCAGATGTGTCTCGAAATTCGCCACACGTGATCTACGCTGTCCCTCCAAGCTGTTGAGCTTCTCGTGTTGCGGTTTCATGAATCTGTAGAAACTCAAGTCAAGTGGATAAGTCTCGGCCAGTGCCTTGAGGATGCTCAAGTAGACGGTGCGACCTTGCACGTGATGGCTGAGACTCTGGTAAGGACAGTGAGTGTTCACTGTAAACTGATATCTGATCGACTCTGACGTTCCCAGTGTCCAGAAGCAAATGCAGCGTCCATTGTGCAATATTGCTTCGTATTCCATTTTGTCTTCGGGGAGAATAACCTGCAATTCCAACGTGCAAGCCGTTTGGTAATATATCACCTCGGGACGCACTATATTCGGCGGTGTCTGATAATGTAGATCAGGACATTTCTCTACAGCTTCCGCTGCAGTTGTCTTAGTTTTCTTTTCTGCTCTCCTCTTTTCTGGTTGCTCAACTTGAGGCAACTTTGGTTGCTCCTCTTGTGGTCCTATTATCTGTTTGAGTAATTCCTCCGGCACATTGCAATTGACAGCCGATTGTTGCTTTTCCTGCAAATCCAACAACGAGCAGTTCATTAAACAATGGTACAATGCTTCTACACTGTTGTCTTTTGAAGTATTTTGAGTCTCAGCCAATGGCTTGTGTTGCTGCTGCTCCTGCTCCTGCTGCTCTAAGCGTAGTCTAACCTCTTTGCCCAGCTGCATTGCCATTTTGGCAAAGTAACCGATTCTGCCCGGGGGCACTTTGTCTGTTGTCTTCTTCGTTAATTGCTTCTGCTCCTCGTGCTGTTGCGTCTCAAGGGATTGCTTCAAAGGATGTATTTGCACAGTTTCTTCCTCCTTTGTTTGATTTATTGGCTGGTCGCTTGCTAAGAATTCCATGAGCTTGTCAATTGCTTGGTCACATTTCTTGGCCAGTTTTCGGCGTGTCAGTTGCTGGCACATGTTGAAGCGGCACACGTGCACCTGAAGATTGGGTGCATAGCTGTTCACCGCCAAGTTGTGCACAAAGATCGTGTGTGCGAGTGACACGACGATGCTGGCCTGCAGAAAATTTGGCTGGGGCACCGCACTTATCCACTCGGCACATTGACGGCCATCCTCCTCGTGCCAACTGCGCTCGCCCGTGTACGGCACCATTCCCACGATGCGCAGATCTATTGACAATGGCGGCACATCACGCAACTCCTCTGGACAAATGTATAGCTTGCCGCTGGTGGTTTTAATCAGACGCGTATCGACATCCATGGCCTGCACCTCAACGGTCACATCAGTGCGCGAGAGATTCACCTGTTTGATGTGTGCCACACGGAGAATGCGCACACGCTCGTATCCATAGTCATTGCGATAGGTGCAGATATCCTTGGCCTTGGGCGGCCAATGACGTCGACAATCCTCCGATTGCAGCAGCTGCAGCTTCATTTCCAGCGTCACCTGACGGGGCAAAGATTGCCAGGTGCCGTCAGGCTGTAAATGCTCCAGCAAACGCACACAGTAATGTGTTGGCGTGTAGACTCTGATCAGCTGCAGCTTCACATCGCCATGGGTTGGCATCTGTGCTGGCAACAGGCGATCGTAGGGCAGCAGCTGATGGCGCTGGTTGCACACGGTGTCGCCGCAATGTCCCAGGCTCAGCAAGACAGCGCACAGCGCAGGCTCGTTGCTCTTGAGGCTCTCCAGCTGATTGCGTATGTGGCGAGCCAGGAGAATGATGCGCTCCTCCACATGCTGGTGCATTTGCAGAAAGTCCACAAGACGCGGCAGCTGCTTATGGTTGGTCTCGTCCAGGAAAACCAGTGAAAGCAGACCATCTGGAATACAAATAAGATTGCGGCTTCATTAAGATTTCTTTTCTTCCTTATTGGAATCTGTAACTCACCCTGCTTGAAATCCTTGTCAGAGCTTTGCTCCAAAGGTTGCTTTTCCATCAACGACGGGGCAAATTGATTGCGCAAATTGTCGGCCAGCGTCAGATGGCGCAACTTGAACTTGCTCCAGCTATCGCTGAGACTGTAGTGGACCAGAGTCTCGGCATGTCGTATGTTCAATTCGGGACAGTCATCGGTGCAGAGCAGCAACTCTCCCTTAGTATTCTGCATCCAGCGATGCACATGATCCCGCACATCCAAGTCAGCCGTCTGATAGTACGGTAAACACTCGTAACCCTCTGCCTCCAGTGTCCGCACAAGATCAGAGATTTCCGCATCCGAGTGGCAGTTGATGACGGTGCGCAGCAGATTTGGCGAACGCCTCTGGAGCAGACGTAGGAGCTCCTCATGCTTAGCCTTCTGTTTTAGGAGCAACATGCGCATTCGTACGCCGCCATAGAGCGCTGCCTCCAATATGTCCCCAAAGAGCAGCATGGGATGGGCATTGAACTCGTTTAGCATGTGGCGCAGCTTGTGGTGATAGGATTGTGAGGTGATTACCAACTGTGGACGCTGCTTGCTCTTTGTTAGACTCAGCAGCTGTTGATGCACCTGGCCAAGCTGCTCCATTGGCATTAGATCAACATCATCGTAGGCGACGAACCGCAACTCTGGCATCTTGAGAAGATTCGAGCTGCACAGCCATAGGAACTGCGCAGGTGTCGCCACCAGGCAGCCAACGCCATTGAGCCAACGTAAAAAGAAGTCCGGTGTCTGTGCCGAGGGCACTGTCAACACTAGAGTCAGCCACTCCTCGTTCTTGGCCTTGCGCAGCATCGTGTTGCACAGACCGCCGATCTGCTGCACGCGACCCAGATCTGCAACAAGCACCAGTGCAATGGGCCCATTCAGTTCCCAGCGTCGACGGCAGCGCTGCTCCGCCAAGGACTTGCACACCACCTGGCACAGTGGCGGCACAAAGCTCAGTGTGCGTCCACTGCGCGGCGCACCCACGACGACGGCGCCGCGATCCGCGCCCTGCTGCAGATACGGCCACGCATAGCTCTGAACGCGCAGCAGCTGCGTCAGCCTCAGCCGGCGCATGGCGTACAGAATGTGGGGCAGAAATGACACCTCGCTCACCTGACGCGCCGGCTGCAGGCTCAAATTCGAATGCGCCACGGCATACTCCGAGCAATTGGCGGCCAGCAGCGGCTGCGCGTATTGCGCAAATGAAAATGTGTCCTGCACTTCATAATTCAAGTTATCCACGATTTTCTTATTGTCGTTATTGTTGTTGACGGCAGCCGCACATCTTTCCGCCATCCTTTATTTTCGATAAGAAAATTTTCACTGCACTTTATTTAGAGATGAGCGATATTTAGCGTAGAGGTGAGCGAATGGTCAGTGCAGTCACGGCTGCCACCTAAAACTATCTGATTGAGCCAAAAACTAACTAACTAAAAAGAGCCAAAACTTTTTTATTGCAGCTCATGTTATTTTTGCATAAAAACACTTAAAGCTTTAATAGATATTTCCAACAGGGAAAAAAAAGACAGTTTTGGCGCAAAAGCGCCAATTGTGGCAACCGTGAGTGCAGTCACAAAATATCGAAAGTAACAACGATAAATTTACGCTCTGCCAACTTATTGGACAAATTGAAAGCTTGGCAATCGATAATTGCCTATCGTTTATTTCTATAGACAAGCATCGACATCGAATTAATATTTATCAGAATCCTGTTTTACAAGGTGATCGGATTAGCTTACACAAACTACATATTAATTACTGTTATCGTCCAAGTGCCATGTATATTTATGGGATAGTCAACTACGATTCATTCTGTGCTTGCGCACTAGCTGCACGGTCCTTAATCATTGATTGTACGATCAGTCCACTCAGCATTTGCCTGGCCACAAGGCAGCCATGACAACGGCAATTGGGAATATTTGGCACGTGCCTCAGAGTCAACGGACTTTGCAGGCGATGTTTTACCTCCAGAGGGCGCTGTTTCGCCGCACGGTGTTTGCAGTAGACGACGCTGTAGATAATGATGCCTAATGATAATACAGACACAGATACAATTAGTTCAAATTACATATACACATACATACATATGTATGTTTTAGAATAATACAAAACATACCTCCGGCAACGATGAGTATGTGGAGCAGCAATGCTACGAATGCCACCCTCATTAGTGGATCCACAGGAGCAGCAACAATGCTCTTATTGCTTTCGCTTATGTCGCTAATAATTCTATAGCCACCCGAATTATTTGTTGTTGTTGTTGCATTGTCGTCGTCCTCCTCCTGCACAAACTGTGTCTCATTAAGCCAGTAATTGTCTGCAATTACAACAACAACAGGTCGTACAATATTATGCACTATACAAAAGGAATATCAACATTTTAACTTGCCTGAATAGTTGCTGGCATGATTAAGTTCTGGATAAACTGCCAACAACAGCGGGAGCATCAGCAACATTTCCATGTTCTCTCTATATTGATTTTGTTGCTGCTCCTTTTGGCTTTTGCCCACACACTAAAACTACAAGCCTCGAAGTCTTTGCCAAGAAGTCTTTGCCCAAGTCATGAAAATGAAAATGACAAAACAGCTGTCCACTTTGTATGTGTATTTGGAGTCTGGTACGAGTTTTTACTTTACTTGCACCACAAAATACAATTATGCAACGCGGGAATCTGTTTCTAGAATATTTAGATAACACTGACTTTAACTGCCTCTTTTTTTAAATCAGTTATTAAATGTAAACAAATTAAGTGATTAAAACCAATTTAGAGAAGTTTCTACGACCTTAAACGTATTCATCTTTGATAAATAATTCGTGTTATGTAAATAATAATTATTATAATTGATTTTGAGTAAGACCGACAGTATTTAATACATTTTTTTTAAGAAAATTTAAACATATCTTTTTCATAATTGAACCGATTTTTGAACGAAATCTGTCATTATAATAACGATTTGAATTTTACTTTTATTTCGTTTCCAAATTTTATTAAATTTTTTTTTGCCAAAATGCAATTTTGGGTTTTTTGAAAAATTATAATCTTTTTTAAGCCTCTATTAATAATGTCGATTTATTTCGAGCCTATGTAAGCCAAATTCCTGTCCCGCCAAACTTAAAAAAATTAGAAAATAGTCTGATAATCATTATTTATGAATTTTTTTATTTATTAATACAATTGCTTAAGACAATTACTTCGTTAATAGTAGTCAACAAATGCTTATAGCTGTTCAAACTACATATTTAATTACATATAATTTAAGAATTATTATTTGGCAATATGCTAAATACTGACACAGTCTCTGGGTTCAATTCCTTTCAACATTCAGACGTATTCAGGCAATTTTCAATGCATCGCACCTTCTTTGCCAGCTCGCAGGCACTGCACAGACAGTCTACGGCACCAGGTGTGTGTAGAAAGGTCAGTTCCAGGACATGAGCTGTTTCCTCGGGCAGCGGTGGCCACACAATGCTCTGTGTGCGCGGAGCATAGGCGTCCAGGCTTTCCACATTTCTTGTCGACCAACGGAAGCTGCAGCAGCAGCAGCACAGGCAACCTAAATACAAATTGCAATCCAAATATAGAATATGATCTAGAGAAAACCACAAAACTTACCCAAACAACCGAGTAGGGTTAAAGTCAACGTGCCCAGCACAGTTAGGAAGAGAACTCTGTGATGAAAGTACACGGTGTTCAGTGTAAAACTCTGGCTCAAATTTTCACTGGCAACTTCAGTTCCACACGCACTTCCAATTGAAATCCCTTTGCCATTGCCATTTCCTGCCGTCCGACTGACGATGATGATTAATAACGCCAACGTAATGCAAATGCATCGTGTGCTCTGGCCCAAATCCATTTCGTAAATGACTAAAAGACAAACTAAACTGCCAAAGCTCGACTCGATGCGAAACTTCTGCTTCTAATCGTAAAACTTTCCGGGAGTCGGAAAAAAAACAGTTGTGCCGTTGAGACAAGGCGACATCGCAGGCAGTTTCAGACCTACAACTAACTGAATACTTAAATTAAAATAATTTAAATGTTTATAACTTTATTGCCAACTTTATTAATTTTTCAAATTTCCAAAATACAAAACTGTAATTGATTTAATAAATTATATTGATTAGATAAAATATCTAGAGAATAGACCAAGTTATGAAAAAAAAATTCTGCAACAGGATAAAGTCTTGGTCAATCTTTTTAAAAATAACATTCCACACACAGTCAAGAAAATCTATAAAAAAAAACTATTTTAATTTAATTTTGAAACATAAATTTCTGTAGAATTTCATATTTGATGACAATCAAGTTTTGGTCAGTTTCAAATAAATGCCAGCAGCTTTTCTGGGTCATGGCAATTTTTCATTTATTTATCAATTTGTTGTTGGCCATAAAACGTGCCAATGCACACTGGACGGAAAGCCCGATTTTTTGGCATAAAGTCCAAAAAGTCATAAAAAACTTTTGTGATTTTGATTTTATATATTGAAAATAGATATTCCAAACACACTTAAACGATAAATTAAACAAGTAGAGTTGCGACCCTGGTGTTGTACCAGGGCGTCAAATTCAAACAATATATCAGCGCATTGTTTACGTTGCGAAAGTGCGAAAGTTTTTAAAAGTTTCAAGCTGTGTAATTTTGAACAGTAGTTATCTTTTAATTATATTTAAAATGGATAATGAAGAGCAAGGTATGTTTAATATTAATCCCAAGTAAAAATTGTGTAATATGTGGTATTTCTTGCTTATGTGTCTTGTGTTGTTAAACTGATTTATGTTAAAAAGTTTACCCCAGTGTTCTTGAATTGTGGAGTATAACTAGTTCCCTGCCAATCTGTGCCAAAAAGTAAAAATGTCTCGTTTTGAATGAAAATATACAGTTTAAGAGAATATAGTAATAATTATCATTGCGCAAATTTGCGCGTTTTCCGAAATATTGAATGTATTGCAGCTACTTTTGTCTTCAGCAATTTTCAGTTGCTCGAAGCATGGAGCAACAAGAGGGCAGAAGAGGCAATATCTGAGTGGATTTTCGGTCAAGTCGGATTGGATGATGATGACCAAAACACGAGAGCCAAAATTAATCAAAAAGCCAAAAGTTTTCACAATTACGTGCGAAAATATTTGCCAAAATGTGGCCGAAATGTTTTCAATTTGAAAATTAAGCATTTACAGTGGCTTTTATTCAAATCTTTAATTAAACTGGGCTTTGAAAGACATGCTACACATTTGCAAAGTAAAATGGCATGTCCCCATCTAGGGATTTAATACTTATTAGATGCTTTTCATACTCATTAGATGTTGCAGATTTATAATAATGAAAATTTTAAAATTTTTTTGGAAATTTTTTTTTTTTTTTGTTCATATATTATAGTGAAATAAATTTAAATATTATTTTGTGATCAATTTTGAGAAGCAGTTCATTAAAAATGAAATCGGATAGCTGAAAATAAAAAAATTACTACTTCACAACTCTTTCTTATAGGGGCGGCTTGAGTGGGCGTGGCCCGATCTGTTTCAAATTTTAAACAGTTACTACACACATTATAACTAAGAACTGTACGAAGTTTCAACTCTCTACCTTAAGGATTAGACTTTATGCCAAAAAATCGGGCTTTCCGTCCGTCCAGTGTGCAATGTGAAAAAATGTCTGGCGGGAATGCAAAGTTTGTATCCATGAATTGTAGCAGCCTTTTAGGCGCCAAACAAGAGTATAAGTGTTTTCTTATTGGCCCCGATGAGGGGAAAATAAAACTATGTGTGGCATATTGATAATATCCTCATATTGTTGAACGTGTCTCTGGGCTGGTTGAATAACTCAATAAAGCATTTGTTTCATTTTATTTTTTCTGCATTCTGTGGAAATCTTTGTTACCTTTCTGGCTGAAATGGGTCTTTCTAATTGACAGGACTACACCCAATATCTGTACATATTTATGACAGGGTCATCACTCATACTGTCAGCTTTTAAGGGTATGAACCTTGGTTCCCAGCCCCCCAAAGCTGTCGCTGGGTATTAAAATCTGAGTGCACGCACTCGTCATACACCAAATAAACAGTTGAGAAATTACATTTAAATTGCAAATTTAAAGCAAAACACATGCACACAGACGACACAGACAAACAGACTTATACAACAAAATTTATGCGCAAGGTAAAATAAAAAGTAAAAATAAATAAATTAAATGAAAAAAAGTGGCGAAAGAACTTTTTGGAAACAACATTAATTCACTTAGCAAGTGTCTCGCAATGTTTTCCAACTCTTTTACGCATTTCCACATTTTCGTTCTTCGTTTTTTCATATTTTCTTGCCTCTCGCTTTTGATATTCAAATGAAATGCATTTTGTGCTCAAGGCAAAGACGTTGGCAACTTTTTCAGTCGGCGCCATTAAAAACTAACAACAAATTGAGCGGATTAAATGAAAATGCAATTTGAGATGTGCAAGTTTTATTTGTTTACTTTTGTATACTTCTTAGTATATTTATTATTGTATTTAAAGTGTGAACCCAAAATATAACACTGAAATATTACATTGAACTGAAAATCTTAAATCTTGACTTTACTCATTTTAAACCCATTTAACTTTTTAACTTCTTTATCGCATTTGTATTATTTTTTTGGCCTTTTTGGGTTTCATTCAACAAAAATGACGAATTTCGAATTCATAAAAATCACTTGAAATGCCACTTTACGCGCATTTTGATTGAGATTTAGCGCTGAATTTGCGATTACCGACAACGGCAAGGACTCAAGGATTCACCCCGATGACAAGGACGTTAAGAGGCACCACCACCCGCCCCCTTTCCCCACCCTCCGCCTGGCGTATGAATATTTTATGTAGTTTCAACTAAAGTGAAAATAAAAATAAGTTAAGGGAATAACTTGTAGATTGCCGAAGCAAAAATAATCTCTTTTAGAAAATTAATGAGTGTTTTAGAAAGTGTTTAAATATTTAGGGGACCATAACAGAAAATCATATTTCTAACTTTATTCAATGAAATTTGGAATTCTGAATTTAATTAAAATATTTCCACAAAATGAAAATACTTTTTGGCAGGGTATACAAATTTACAAGGGCTGTGAAAAGTTGGACAAGCAAATGCAGCAGGTCGTGAAATTTGCATGCACTTTTTAAAAAACCTATTTTCCCATCACTTTTCAAATACCGGGCAGATGAATTTGTAGTGAATTCGAAACTAATTTACTTGCGTTATCCTCTCCATCGATACCATTGTCAGGTTTTAGTTTGAATTTTACAGCTGCAACAGGGCAACAAAGGAAAATGGCAAATGGAAAATGGAAAATGAACGTGAAAAATAAGCAAAATTGCAGCAGTTTGTTTTACGTGCTGATTTTTCAATGAATATAGAACTTGTTGATATTGTTGTTGTTGTTGTCCTGGTTGCATGGAAAATGAAAGCCCCATGATAAAGGTCGAGGCTGTTGTCCCTATTTGTTGATTGTATGCAGCCTTGAAGGGATCAAGTTTAAGCGTTTCAAGTTCTGCCTGTCCCCCGCAGCGCCTTTCTCCCACTCCCCTTTTCAGCCACTGACGGCCACTTAAAAATTGCCGACAATAATAAAAAAAAATATATATAGTATATGACAAAAGCGAAAGTTACAAATGATGCTGATGATGAAGTTCATTTGTGTCTCTCGCATTGTAAACAATAGCTCATTTTTGACATGTGCTGGGAAATATTATACATAAAAAACAAAAAGAAAATGCTTATTTCTGAGTAGCTTAGAGTTTAAAGCACATTTTGTTCTAGCTTTTAAGGCTATTTGTTTATATACAAAACTCATAGGCTTTAGTTAGAATTCAGTTCAATGAAAATGTAATTATGCATTTCTGTTCATGGAAAAGCGGAAAACGCTGCTGGGCCGACAAGATGCCGGCAAAAACTGTAAAACTATAACTGCTGTCTATAAGCACGCCCCCTTCTGCCTCCTTCTGCCTACCATCTACCATCCACATCCAAAATGGTTAACCCTGGGGCTGGGCAATGCGTTTCGTTCCATGCGCTTGCACATTGCACAGCCCAAGGTCAAGGGCTGTGTGTAAACAAGCGAGAGCTAAAACAGCAACAACAACAACAACAAGGAACGGAAAAAAAGAGCAACAGCAACAACAAGAAACATTTTCACACTCGAATTGACCAAACAAACGAACGAACTGAAACGAAACGAGAAGCAACTGTTCTTCAGTGTTCACCTAAACTCGCAGATTCAGATTCCAGTTTCACTTTCCTTTTAGTACCTCCTGTCGTATACGTAACATTTAATTGCCACGTTTGAATTGGGTGTGTGCGTGTGTGTGTGTGTAAGAACATGCACATTAATTATATAGTGTGTGGCATGATTCAGCACTTAAACAAGTTGCCACAACTTTTGCTAGTAACTCTGTTAAGTATAAACAGCTGGCAACTTTTGAAAAATTATTTCATAGGACTTTTACAAACTTTATTGCGTCTTATTGTCCTCAGACAAATTAAAAAAAATATATAATTATTATCGGCATAACAATTAAGAATAAATATAAAAATAAATATAATTTTAAAAGTTAAAAGAACTTTAAGAAAAAATTAAATTTTAGCGACGGATTATTTTTGGTCAAAAGTTGATGTGCGATCTCAAAACTTTTAGCATGTTTTTGTTGACTTTTTGCCAACTTTTAAGAGCTTATGCTAAATTTCTTTGAATTAGTTGTCTTGCTTTTTGTATTGCTTTCATAATTAACATAAATTTTAAAATAAATTTCAAACTTTAAATTTTGATTTATCCTTGCTTGTTTTATGAGCAGCTATATGTTTTATGTTATGTTTTACAAGCAGATTTCAAAACAGGGATACTTACACTTAACAAAAAATAAACTTTGAGTTTGTAATTTGATTGTAGCCATTAAATGCTTTTTACTCACTTTGCAAATAAGCCTATTAAAACTGTTTTAAAAGCTGTGCAGGAAGAAATTTCATAATGTCATTTTATTTGCACATTAACAACTTAATAGCTGCCCTCGTTGCCCACACTCTGATACCCTCTGCCCCTCCTCACCCCTTTCCCCTTACCCCTCGTTGGGGCAGATTTCTGTTCGTGTTGCCAGCAGCCATTTAAACTATTTGAAACAAATGCCGCTGCCGTTGCCGTTGTTGTTGCCGTTGCCACACAATTTGCACAAAGCCAAACGATTGTTATTGTTGTTGTTACTGTTGCTATTGTATCTTAGTTGGTGTGTGTGCGTTTCTGAGAAAGTATGGGTGTATATTCGTAAACTGGCCGCAAGCATTGGAATCATTAAAAACTATTTGCTAAGCAAATGCCGCAGCGCAAAAGCCGCAGCCACAGTTCTGGCAACAACAACAACAGCAACAACATAAGACCGCGAGCAACTGAATTTAACAACAACAAAAACAAAATATAAAGAAAAAGGATACAGATGCAATGTGGTTAAAAACCCAGAACAAGTAACAGTACGAGTAATGCCGAATAGTTGCCAACCACAAGACAATAAAACAAAAACAATAGAAATATTTTTTTGGTGAAAAATCTAAGTCAAAAAAAAAAAAATTAGATATCTGTGATATGGATATAGGATTCAGATATAGCATATATTCAGTTTTAAAAGTATTTAATTATAGTTTACTTATCATCTTGTAGTATAAAATATTATAAACGGTTTCTAAAATGAACATAATGGTCAGTTAAATTTTTTTTATTATTTTTAAAAGAGACAAATAATAAAGAAAACTACAAAAATAAAAACAAAAGAAAATCTTACATAAAATCTTTTTTCTTATTTTAAGAATCAAAGTTCCCTTTAGATTTTTTAGAAAAAATTCGCCGAGAATGAATTTTTATTCATCAGTTTTGGCCAATATGCAAATGTATCTATTCTTAGTTGAAGTATTTTTATTCCTTACCATAATTTCAAAACTAAACTTAACTAACTATAAATAGTACTATCCGCTCAAATAACTCAAAAGAAGGCATCTGATGCCTTTAATTACTTTAATTAACAGCTGTAACTTTTTGAGAACTGCATAAACTGGGGAATTAACAGCCAGGAATAATTAGCAAGAGCCTCTGTAGTGTCCAGTTGCCAAGTCGATTTCAATTTTGCTCAGTGTAAGGGAAAAATACTCAAAGTTATTTGCACACAGCTGCACGAGTTTGCAGAACAAGGAAGCAAGACATGTTAAAGCATTGCACGCTTTCTGTCTCGCTCGCACTTGTTCGCTTGCGAACGAACGCAGAAAAGAAGTTGAGGAAGATCACGCCATAACGCCGTTAGAAATATTCCAATGACAGAAACAGCGTGCATTGGAAAGCGACAGCGCGTATATGGGTAAATGGAATTTGACAGCATTTTAATATGCAGTGAGAAGTGCAAGAGCAAACAAGTGCGTGCCGAAAACTTAAAGTAAATTTATATTAAACACCACATGGTTATTATGCAATCAATCGCTTAACCATTGTGAGTGCTAAAACATTCGAAAGAATTTAACATAAAACTGCATTGTTTAGCAGCAGCAAAACATCCACCAAAAGCAGTAGCCGCTGTGCCAGCTAAAAAGTGAGGTTAAATTTTTTATATAATAATTATGTTGTGATTGATTAAAGGTTCGATTGCAGTTTTTCGTATCATAACCTAGTACTGGCCGGTTCCATCCTCAGAATTCAGCTGAATCAGGCCGGTCAGCACCACTTCACCACCCCGCACGCAGCGAAGCGCTGCACAGTTTTGCAGCCACCAGCACGCTTTGTTACAGGGCTGTGCGACGGATAGTTTGGAAGTCTTCGTTTTCATACATATATATATACCGGCCAGTTCCACCCCGCGCTTTCGCGCTGTCTCAACCATCGCGCAGATTTATGCGTCAAGGCTGGCCGGTATCCCGTTTGCGCCCACAGAGCCTACAGTTTTGCAAGCATTGCACTTGCAACTGCGAACTCTGCCGCTGCGAACGCAACTCAACGTGGGTCCCCTTTGAGGAGTATCGATTACATCAGGAGTCATTTGTTGCACCTTGGAAGCCGTACAGTTTTGCAAGCACTGCAATTACAACTTTGCTGCATCAGAGACTGCGGATCTGACCGCGCGAGCGTCACATAACAAACACGGCTCAATCAGCCGACAACCAGATTTGTATTGATTAATCTTTTTTTTGTATTTAATTACCTAATTTTTCTATTTTTGTTAAAATCGATTAAATATCATAACTAATTAATTTGATGTTCCTTAGTTAAATCATCATGATACATTGAGTTCACCACACACCATACACCTTTTCCACAACAAAAACAGCAAGAATTTAATCCACAGCAACGTCAGCAACAGCATCGATGGGCCCAACGTGCGCACGGCGACGGATAGTGTATCTGTGAGTAACAATTTGTGAGTACGCCTATTTGTGGCAACGAACAAACGAATTATTTTAAAATCATTTATATCAAAAAGCATATCTTTATATATATACATACGTACATTTGAGAAAGGGTGTAAGACAGGCGTGACTACTTTATGTAGATAAAAATTGTTGATGATTTGACCTTTTTTTGATATCGATATGAATTTTTAGACATTTAATCTTTCGTGAATTAGAATTGTCGAATTTGATTAATGCATAACAGACCGAATGAATCTGAATATGTTTCAATAAATGAATTGTGAATTATATACATAAATATGACTCTATAAATCTCTTGATGGTTCAATGTTAGTACCTATATACACATGCTGCCGTAACTCTTGTAAAGTCGATCTAGAATTGATTTAGGGGTAGCCAATAGATTCCCAAGAGCTACCATGGTTGGGTGGGTAGAGAGAATGGGGTACGCTAACATCTAAAGTACCCTATAACACGATCTCCGACCTTAAAGCTTCCATTATTTTTCCGTGGTTGATTCGAATTTTCTCTTTTATTTTTTTTCGATTAAATTCCGCAAGTGCACTTATTATTTATCAATCGTAGTGTGAGTATAGTTAGACAAGGAAAGAACCCACGCCCCATCCGACGAGCTGAAGTCCAGAGACAGCAAGAAGTGCACGAATACCGAGTCTCCTATACACAATCGTGGTTTTCATTAAACACCCTAAGCCACACGCTACATAAAGATAAATTGGCGCCCAACGTGGGGCCGAGAAGGCAAGATATCCAGTTTCCTTAGCAAAAGACCCTCAAGCAGGAGGAAGGGCATGGTCAAAAGGCTATTCAAACTAATTTTCGCTCAGAGTTTGCTAAGGTCCTGAATTTCTAGAGTATCAGACAATGGCATATGGCATACTACTCAGTAGCGCTACACAGAGTATATGACATACACAACGCCGTCTGCCCGCTTCACGATAAGCTCTGTTTAAATCCATCCATAATTAAAAATTCATTTTAGTAGTTCAAAACAAAGCGTGGTTTCACAGCTTGATGTTATGGAGCACAGTCCACCGTTCATTGGAGCTGCAATCTGATTCGATAATCGGATCGGTTGACCAAGACGGCATTGTGAATTCCCGAGTAATACTCATGTTGTGAAATTTTCATTCTTTCAGAACAGGATGCAGTCGTTTGACAATATGATGCATCAAATTCAAAACTTCAGTTATAGGAATCGTGAATTCTCTCGTTCCTTCGGGTGAATCGACCATAACGAGTTGGCTTTCGTTAGCAGCAATTTTGTTAAGCATAACTGTTCCTTATATAATTTTGTAGTAATTCTTCCGAAACAGTACTCGGAATCGCAAGCGGCTAGATCATTTTGGAAACTTGACCGGTACAAGTGAAAGTTGGTTATATACAGATATCATAGAATCCAGTAATTTACAGTAGGAACTTTAAGCAAATTAAATCGGAAATCGTGTTACGGAAGCATTGTGTTTATTTCGGAAAGCATTGAACCAGATATTTATATTCAGAAAAACAAAACAAAACTACAAAACAATTAAACATGGCTGTTAGGCATAGCGCAGAAGATCTTAGCAGATTCTTAGAGCAACAAGACCCATTTTGCGGAATCTGTCACGAAACAGTAAGCGCAAATGTACGTACTGCAACTTCACCTTGCAAACATCGTTTTCATAATCAATGCATTGTGAATGCGCTGCGTACGAGTGACATCTGCCCTGTTTGCAAGCAACCTTGCGCAGTGAGGCAATTATCAGTCTCCAATGTTAACCTAGCAACTGAACTTGCAGAAGCTGGTGACACGTCAGATATCAGATCGCAAACATCTGACCGAGCAATAAACAAAAATCTAACCCAATCAAGTAACAAGTCTTCTAGCAAAAATCGCAGAGGTGCTCCTTCAAAGAGAGGGATGACAACGAGGTCTCATCACCGCGATCAGAATTTAGCGAGTCAAAACCCGATAAATGTTGATCCCTCGAGAGAAAGTAGCAAAGAGGACATTAACAGAATAATAGAAACAGCAATGCAAGCGCAGCAGCAGCAGCTGATGCAGAGCTTGACAGCAATGATACAGCAGCAGTTGGCTTCTATCAGCTTGGATAGACAGCCACAACAAGCATCAACAGAAAGATCTAGACGACCCAATACGCAGGCAACAAATTTTAATCGTAGAGCATCTCAGGTAGATAGAGATTATCCATCAATTCCCCGAGAAAAAGTCTCTAATGTTATCTTGAACTGGAAGCTAAGGTTTAATGGCTCCAAAGATGGCATGCCTGCAGAAGATTTCCTGTACAGAGTTCGCTCTATGACTTGTCAGAGTTTGTTCGGCGATCACACTCTCTTGTGTGACCATTTACATTTGCTCCTTGCAGACAAAGCCAATGAGTGGTTTTGGAAGTTCCACAAAACCTATCCAAGTTTTACCTGGGAGAAGTTCTGTGAAGAGTTTAGAAAGAAATTCGAGAATGTTGACACTGACATGGATATATGGGATAGCATTAATTCCAGAAAGCAGGGCGAGAAAGAAGCATTTGAAGATTTCCAATTTGAAGTTGAAAGGCTAGTAGGTCGTTTGCGTAATCCGATTTCGGAAGAGTCGTTAGTGCATCTTTTAATTCGGAATGCGAAAGTGTCTCTTCGGTATGAACTTATGCATTTGGGCATAAGCACATTGTCGCGACTGCGAGAAGAAATTCGCACACACGAGCAATTTAGCAAGAACACCAGAACACAGCCTATTAAAACTCAACGTCCTTTTGTTACAGAGCTAGATGATTCGTCCGAAGTGTCTGCGATCCAACGCAAGAACCTAAAATGTTGGAACTGCGGAAAAGTAGGACATCGATATGATTATTGTTTCGAGCCGAGAACAATTTTCTGCTACGGATGCGGAGCGAAAAATACATATAAGCCCGCATGCACTACGTGCAATCCGCCGGAAAACTACTCGAAGGATGCGCAGACAAACTCTGTGCTAGCGCATCCGAGCCAATAGAACTAGACTTTTCTAATCAGACTGATTTGCAAACCACATCAGATCTGATTCCATTCGACGCTTCACTCGACCATCCTGAGGAGCGTTCCCCAGACTAGACACACCGCCCATTTCATGTTCGACTAGAGCACTACTTGTCAACGCGACGCCGTATATTTGGTGAGGTTGATAGCTGTGATCTCGTACACACACCCAGACGTTCCACGGTCCGCTTGCGAAACTTTTGGAAGAGAGTTCGCGCGAGCCGCAAGAGATTAGTTTCTGCCATTTTTCTTAACAACGACAATCGCTTGTATACTGACATCAAGATTGAAGGCTTCAGCTTTGTCGCTCTTCTTGATTCAGGAGCTACTATTAGTTGTATCGGCAATGATGCCGCTTCCCAGCTACAAGCACACCCGAAGGCTCAGAAGTGTTCTGGTCGCATAAGAACCGCTAACCACACTGAATGTGCCGTCGTTGGCAGACTTATAGCCGATATTACTTATCGAGGCATCACTAAGCCAGTTGATTTCTACATTATACCAAGCCTCAAACAAGATGTTTATCTAGGCATAGACTTTTGGCAGGATTTCGGTTTGCTAAAGCAAATAATTCAGAACCCAGATGAAGTAAGTGAGCTCGATGTAGGTAGATATGATGATGACGAAGATCCTCCTAAGGTTCATCGTTTATCAGAAGAAGAACAGAAAGAATTAGATCAAGTAATTAACAGTCTTCCATCCTACGAAAAGCAAGGTTTAGGGCGCACACACTTGATCGAACACAGTATTGACGTGGGCGTGGCGAAGCCCATAAAGCAAAGGCACTGGCCTGTTTCTCCAGCGAAAGAGCAGTTGATGTTTTCTGAGATAGAACAGATGCTTGCCATGGATGTGATCGAAGAATCTAAGAGTCCATGGAGCAGCAACTGTGTACTTGTCAAAAAAGGCGTAAAGACGCGTTTATGCTTAGATTCCAGGGAAGTCAACAAACACACTCGCAAGGATGCGTATCCGCTCCCACATGTCGATGGCATTTTAAGCAGGCTGCCACCAGCACGCTTTATTACAGGGCTAGACATGAAGCACGCATTCTGGCAAATTCCTTTAGAAGAAAAGTCACGACAATACACAGCGTTCACGGTGCCCAACCGCCCATTATATCAATACAAAGTTATGCCATTCGGACTTTGTAACGCCGCCCAGACGTTATGCCGATTGATGGACCAGGTTATTCCTCCACACTTGCGCACGAGAGTCTTCGTCTATTTAGACGATTTACTGATTCTCTCGGATGATTTTGAATCGCACATGGCTCTCTTGAGTGAGATAGCGATGTACCTGCGAAAGGCTAATATAACCATCAATATCGCTAAGTCAAAGTTCTGTATGCAAGAAATTAAATATCTCGGTTTCATTATAGGTTACGGAAAAATAATGACAGACCCGGACAAGGTTGTAGCCATCAACAAGTTTCCAGTACCCGTCAGCGTCAAGCAGCTGAGACGATTCTTGGGGATGTGCGGGTGGTACAGGCGTTTCGTCGATGGTTATGCTACCATAAGCCTGCCACTTACCGATCTTTTGAAGAAAAGCAAGTCTTTCATTTGGAATGACGAAGCAGAAGAAGCGTTTGGGCATCTGAAAGACAAGTTGACATCCGCTCCCATTCTCAGTACACCAGACTTTTCAAAACCATTCATGCTACTATGCGACGCCAGTCTTCACGGACTTGGATGCGTGCTAGCACAACAAGCCGAGGACGGAGCCGAATTACCCATCGCGTACATGTCAGTCAAGTTGACAAAAGCGCAACGCAATTATTCGGTTACCGAACTTGAATGTCTAGCTGTCATTAAAGGAATTCAGAAGTTTCGCGCGTACATTGAGGGACAGGAATTTTCTGTGGTCACCGACCACGCTTCTCTGAAATGGTTGATGAACCAAAAGGATCTCACCGGTCGATTGGCTAGATGGGCAATAAGATTGCAAGGTTTCTCTTTCTCAATCCAGCACCGCAAAGGTTCACAAAACGTGGTGGCTGACGCATTGTCCCGGCGAGACGAAAATGAAATTTCAGAATTTTCAGAATATGGCCCGATTGTTGATTTGTCATCTAAAGAATTCAGTTCTCCTGAATATCTCGAATTAAAGAGAAATGTTAGCGAGAACTTAGCGAAACTACCAGATTTGAGGATAGTAGATAATTTTGTTTACAAGCGCACCGAGCATGCTAGCGGCGACGAGAAGCAAGAAGCGGAGTCCTGGAAGCTTTGGATCCCAGAAAATCTCATTTTCGATGTTCTGCATCGAGCACATGATCCTCCGGACTCATCCCATTGCGGAACCGCTAAGCTAATTGCAAAGTTAAAACGCTACCTATTTTGGCCAGGCATGGTTACGCAGATTCGAAACTTTGTTTCTAATTGCTCAACATGTAAGTCCACAAAGAGTGCGAACACAATTCTAAGACCACCAATGGGAAAGCCTATGTCGTCAGAGAGGCCTTTCCAGAAATTGTACTTAGATATTCTAGGCCCGTATCCCAGGTCTAAGAGTGGCAATATTGGGTTATTAATCATTGTCGACCATAATACTAAGTTTCATTTCTTGCAGCCATTGAAGAAATTCACCTCAGGCAAGATTTGCGAATACTTGGAGAACTTTATTTTCTACACGTTTGGAGTTCCAGAGACAGTTCTAACCGACAACGGCTCACAGTTCAAATCTGGATACTTCAGGGCGTTTCTAACTCGGTTTGGCATATCTCAGATCTGCACGGCAATCCACTCGCCGCAGGCAAACGCTAGTGAGCGTCTAAATCGTTCAGTCCTGGCAGCGATCCGAGCATATATCGGCAAAGACCACATGAACTGGGACGCGAATCTGAGCGAGATCAGTGGTTCATTGAGAGCAAATATCCATCGCAGTACAGGCTCTTCGCCTTACTTTTTATGCTTTGGACACAATATGATGCTCAATGGTAAAGATTACGAACTCTTGCGGAATCTGAACATGCTAACCGACGACACTCTTCTCAGTCGGCCAGATATGCTGCAGATTGCGCGTGCAAAAGCCAAAGCGAACATAGCCACAGCTCATGAGATCAATGCTCGTAAATACAATCTGAGGAGTAGGTCGATTCAGCTCAAAGTCGGAGCTGCTGTATACGCTCGCAATTTTGCTCAGAGCAATGCTGGCAAAAGATTTAATAGCAAACTAGCTCCCGTATTTCTAAAAGCAGAAGTTGTGCGTAAGCTCAGTCCATCGTATTATGAATTACAAAATGAAACCGGAAAGTCCATAGGAATTTACCACCTGAAAGATATCAAGGTTTGAAATCCACTTGACCCCTTTTACTGTTTTCTTCTAATAATGACTGCTCGAGGTGAGACTCTCGCAGCATTCTCTGTGTGTAGTGTCCAGTTGCCAAGTCGATTTCAATTTTGCTCAGTGTAAGGGAAAAATACTCAAAGTTATTTGCACACAGCTGCACGAGTTTGCAGAACAAGGAAGCAAGACATGTTAAAGCATTGCACGCTTTCTGTCTCGCTCGCACTTGTTCGCTTGCGAACGAACGCAGAAAAGAAGTTGAGGAAGATCACGCCATAACGCCGTTAGAAATATTCCAATGACAGAAACAGCGTGCATTGGAAAGCGACAGCGCGTATATGGGTAAATGGAATTTGACAGCATTTTAATATGCAGTGAGAAGTGCAAGAGCAAACAAGTGCGTGCCGAAAACTTAAAGTAAATTTATATTAAACACCACATGGTTATTATGCAATCAATCGCTTAACCATTGTGAGTGCTAAAACATTCGAAAGAATTTAACATAAAACTGCATTGTTTAGCAGCAGCAAAACATCCACCAAAAGCAGTAGCCGCTGTGCCAGCTAAAAAGTGAGGTTAAATTTTTTATATAATAATTATGTTGTGATTGATTAAAGGTTCGATTGCAGTTTTTCGTATCATAACCTAGTACTGGCCGGTTCCATCCTCAGAATTCAGCTGAATCAGGCCGGTCAGCACCACTTCACCACCCCGCACGCAGCGAAGCGCTGCACAGTTTTGCAGCCACCAGCACGCTTTGTTACAGGGCTGTGCGACGGATAGTTTGGAAGTCTTCGTTTTCATACATATATATATACCGGCCAGTTCCACCCCGCGCTTTCGCGCTGTCTCAACCATCGCGCAGATTTATGCGTCAAGGCTGGCCGGTATCCCGTTTGCGCCCACAGAGCCTACAGTTTTGCAAGCATTGCACTTGCAACTGCGAACTCTGCCGCTGCGAACGCAACTCAACGTGGGTCCCCTTTGAGGAGTATCGATTACATCAGGAGTCATTTGTTGCACCTTGGAAGCCGTACAGTTTTGCAAGCACTGCAATTACAACTTTGCTGCATCAGAGACTGCGGATCTGACCGCGCGAGCGTCACATAACAAACACGGCTCAATCAGCCGACAACCAGATTTGTATTGATTAATCTTTTTTTTGTATTTAATTACCTAATTTTTCTATTTTTGTTAAAATCGATTAAATATCATAACTAATTAATTTGATGTTCCTTAGTTAAATCATCATGATACATTGAGTTCACCACACACCATACACCTTTTCCACAACAAAAACAGCAAGAATTTAATCCACAGCAACGTCAGCAACAGCATCGATGGGCCCAACGTGCGCACGGCGACGGATAGTGTATCTGTGAGTAACAATTTGTGAGTACGCCTATTTGTGGCAACGAACAAACGAATTATTTTAAAATCATTTATATCAAAAAGCATATCTTTATATATATACATACGTACATTTGAGAAAGGGTGTAAGACAGGCGTGACTACTTTATGTAGATAAAAATTGTTGATGATTTGACCTTTTTTTGATATCGATATGAATTTTTAGACATTTAATCTTTCGTGAATTAGAATTGTCGAATTTGATTAATGCATAACAGACCGAATGAATCTGAATATGTTTCAATAAATGAATTGTGAATTATATACATAAATATGACTCTATAAATCTCTTGATGGTTCAATGTTAGTACCTATATACACATGCTGCCGTAACTCTTGTAAAGTCGATCTAGAATTGATTTAGGGGTAGCCAATAGATTCCCAAGAGCTACCATGGTTGGGTGGGTAGAGAGAATGGGGTACGCTAACATCTAAAGTACCCTATAACACGATCTCCGACCTTAAAGCTTCCATTATTTTTCCGTGGTTGATTCGAATTTTCTCTTTTATTTTTTTTCGATTAAATTCCGCAAGTGCACTTATTATTTATCAATCGTAGTGTGAGTATAGTTAGACAAGGAAAGAACCCACGCCCCATCCGACGAGCTGAAGTCCAGAGACAGCAAGAAGTGCACGAATACCGAGTCTCCTATACACAATCGTGGTTTTCATTAAACACCCTAAGCCACACGCTA